>HG992150.1:18297500-18600744 GCA_905220505.1 Laothoe populi
TCTTCCTAAGAAAATTCATGCTCTGCAAAATCTATAGTTTAATTTATTACAATACATACCTTAATGAAAGCAGCGCCGGCAATCGCTCCTAACGATTGCACCACAATGTAGAAGATCGCCTTTAACAGTTTGATGTCTCCAGAGGCGAAGAGACCCGCCGTCACCGCCGGGTTGATGTGACCACCAGACACATGTCCGATACCCTATTGGCAAAATAAAACTGTCATTTAGAATCAAAAGTATTTTTAACCGACTTCAAAAAAAGGAGGAGGTTCTCAATTCTTCGGAATCTTTTTTATGTATGTTCCCAGATTACTCGAAGACGCCTGGACCGATTTGAGAAATTCTTTTTTGTTTAAAAGGGTATATTACCCAGGTGGTACCACTGTCAACAAGTCAGGATCTGATGATGGGACCTCAGAGGGCAACCTTAAAATTTTATAGGGACGCATAATTTGTTTTTTATTGAAGTCGGTGTACTTTTTATACATAACAGACATAGGTTATATTACTGTGAAAACAAAAATTTGTTTCTCTGTATTCTGTAATTGATAGGATCTTCGGTGTGTGCAACAGCTGTGTCGGTTACAAATAACTTGCATATTGTAACATTTAGAATAAGTATTTAAAAAAGCTATTATAGCAATTATAATTACATTTTTAAATGCTGAGATGGATATTCTACTGCATTATTTATAATTGAATGTTAACCGCATATCTTTAATCATAAACTGAGGTTCTCAACCTTTTCGTAATTATAGCAAAACCAACTGCAACGCCCCTTTAGGAATACCTATTACTAATGTAGAAAATATTTGACTTCCAAACATTATACGTAATGGTTCAATAACATCATACGGGGCATGATATGCAAAATGGCCAAGATAAGTTTTACTGAATCTAATAGTACCTACAATTTACTTAAGTATGTCGATGATTTCGAAGTATATGGAAATGGTTTTAATTGTAGGTTTTAATAGCAGGTGTAATTAAAACATTGTAACATGTAAAATAAGACTTACTTACAGTTACTAACACATATGTTATATCCCAAATTATGTAACTTATTGTTATTAATTTTGTGGAGGAACACTGACGCCCAAAATACAGGCTAATGCCTAGTTTGGGTGTCAGGGTACCAAGACCTTGTTTTGTACAAAAGTTTATGGGAAATAAATAAAAAAAATATGTTTGAAGCAGGTGACATAAAACCTTGTGTCAAACCTTTATTAAGCAATTAAGCATTATCAAAATTCACGAAAGGATTATTGTTTTTTTATCGATATTATTTAGAACCTATGACTTCAATTGCTGATATCTATAATTTCGTGACTGCATAACGTGTGAGCAGGGCTTGTAAGCCGACCTCCCTGACTCATCCGCTCTATAAACATTATGTCATAGGTCAAGTAAACAGTAATTAAAATGAAAATGTCACGCGAGCGCAGTTAGCGGTTTGTTTAATGCATTCTTTTTAGGTAGGTCATGAACGCTGATCCTGATATATCTGCAAAAATCTTCAAGGATTATTAAAAATAGAATGCCAGAGATATACTTGTTTTGTTTTCTTTAGTTTTGTATGGTGTACAACACTGATTAAATATATATAATTTGAACAGAATAAGTCCCAATTGTGGACTAATCCGACAAAATAATTCAATAAAGAGAACTAGTTGGCTGTAGAATATCTAACTTGGGTAAGGTCTTTAAAGTCAAGTTCAAAACTATCGAATACTCATACTAATAATTGTGGAGATGGAAAATTAAAAATAAACTATCGGATAATTGCAGGTAAATTTCAAACCACGGTGTAAATAGTTTCATCTATAGAATGAATGAGAAGGCACAAATAAGTCGTCACCACAGGCTTTGAGTCTGCGACAACAAGGACTTGAGTCCTTGTTCCCTTGTCAATGCTCATTCCTTCTCTTTAAGGCCGACAACGCAACCACGATTGTTCTAATAATGTTGTCGCTCTTAGGCGGTGCTGGTCATCAGGTGACCCGCTTACTCGATTACAAGCCAATGATATAAAAAGATTAATCCAGACCGACCCTCGCCTTAAACTGCAAAACCTTGGGTCACGATAACTTACAATATTCATGAGTAATTCTGCCAAACTTAATCTATCCACCATTACCTACCTAATTCATTTTAAACATCTACCAATTTATTTTTGCGCTCACTTCGCTTAATTATTACCCTCGCAAAACTTACCACTAATATAATATTCATTAATAATACACTGAGTATAGAGGCGTCATTGATATGATAAATGAATATGACTACATGAGCTTTAGACAATCCTTGGAGGCAACATTAGTTAATTAGTTTTTCCTAGGCGTCCATAGGGTTGACGACCGCTTCGAGCTTTCTAGAAAAGTTAGTATATTGAATTCATAGAGAATGGATTGAGAGCTCTATCCATCTATATCTCTATCCAGCTATGGAGTGAATACGGGTAGAAAAATGTGAGAGAAGTGGACACAATTTGTCTTTTTCAAAAAATTTGAATCGCCTACTTCACAGACTAACTAGCGAACATCAATAGGTATTGACCGCACAGTAGCTTTGGGCCTTTCTACAAACTGGTCAAGTTTGTGAGGATATTGCTTAGTCCATTGACCATTCTCTTTGTGTATGAATTAAAGATAACTAGAAATTGAATTTCGAATGCGAAGAAATTCACGCATTCGAATTAATTAAATCGGCAAAACATTCAAATTGCTATTAGAATTAATTCATAATGGAGGTTGCAGTACGACCGTGGCATTGAACATGTAAACCATTAAGAGGTATTAGCGATATATTTTAATATGATTATAAATATTCATGCGCCGTGAATCAGAGACCTCGATCGGTTTGAATTTAAATTAATTAACTAATGCGATAAAACAGTATAATGTCAATGTTTCATGGTTTATATAGAACCATAAGTGATAAAACGCTATGTTATATAAATTATTACTAACATATTGTGATGTAAGTATAACTGATTTATGAGTGCCTGCTAATAACTAAATAAAAGATAATTAAAAATCTATAATCCCAACAAAGATTCTGGACTATTTTCCGATGCTCTCCTTAGTGAAATAAGACTATAATTTTCAAGTTATTTTTTGGGTTTTACTCGTGAAAGGTACATACATAAAAGTACATATACGTCAGATAAATAATATTCTTTGGCCTTAAATAATTTATAAAAGTAATACAATCCGATTATTATTGAATCTTCTCTCAATGTGCTTCACAGATTCAAGACTGATATTATGTAGGTACGCTAAAATGCATTTATCATAAAATATATAAATATTTCGATATGATACAGATGAACTTAAGACATTTTAAGAATAATATAACAGTTACTTGAAATAAGTTGTTTGATTACCTAATAATGTATTATATTAAACAAATAAATAAATACACCCGATAGTCACACGCCTAGGTTGGACCTCACACTAGGTCAAACCTCTATCGTGGTTATCAAGAACTACGAGGGGCTACGATCCTACAACACTCAGTCCCTAAATAAATATCTGTCTGTCTCACAAAAATAAATATCTGTCTGTCTCACAAACATTTGTCTCAGTGCGGGAATCGAACCCAAGGCCATTTGTTTCACAGCTATTCGCCCGCTGCGCCATAGAGGCTGTCAATTAGTACCTTTTGATCATATATTTTTTTAATTACGATACCTACAACACATGGTATGCGTCCGGACTGATTTATCAACGCCCAGCTCAAACAACTGGGCCTTAGAAATTTTAGTTTTGATAGCGTATACTTTGACAGCGTATTTCTATTTCTTCCTACGATATCAAGCATATAGTTTAAAATCGCACCAACGAATAAAAATCTGTTATTTTCGTTAAAAGTTTTATACTTTTCATTATCTTAAAATAAGTGCTGCGATATTTTATCGGCTAATAAGTGACCATTCTCGATAAATTGGGGTCTCATCATAAAATTGGTTCATAATTATTTCATTACACAACGCAGTTAAAGTTCAATGTTTAGCTCAAATTTAATGACATTTGTATGTCATGGTCCCATATTTAGCCGCGATCAATAGCCGCTAAAGTAATTATGCATACACATGTACGCTAGTTGTACGTTATATACTTTCTAATGATCGATTCATATACTATATTTATACTATATATGATTGATCTCTTATATCCTCTTGAAGATTTTGTGAAAGTATGTTTTATTTGTAGTTTCTCGTACAACAGATATATTCTAATAAAAGACTCACAGACATCAGAATGCAAAAATCACCCATAAAATCATTATTCAATTTCCCGTGAAAAAACTATTTAAAAATAATTATATCGACAAAAATATAAATAAAAAAACTTAAACTTTTACTTGAACTTAAATTATCGATTCTTTATTGAAACAGAGTCCATAAAGTAGTAATTATTTTTCCTTGACAATAATTAAAGAACATAAACGTGCTTATGTTGTAAGTAAAATAATCTGTGCGTGATGGTCCCGCGAGTTCAGAGCTTTTTCCCCATTCCAAAAGAGCCCAACGTACCTAAAGAAGTTTTCACTTCACAAATACTTATTACGACAACGTAATAGAATCATGTCTTTTTCTTTTTTATTCATATTACAATAATAAACACCAATGTTTGATATGTACATTTTAATAAGGACAATGTTAAAAATACTCATTGTTCCGTTAATACTGGGTTTTTCTATCTAGAAAAACTCAGTATTAGCCCGGAGTCTGGAATTTGTGGCCGATATTGCGATAGTCTCGCCCCCTATCACATGGGACCGAAATAAATTCGGCGAAAAGTGGGTGTACTGGTTGCACCTCTGCCTACCCCTTCGGGTATTGAAGGCGTGAGTGTATATGCATGTATGTTCCGTTATTTTTTACAATACTTGTCATAAAACATTCATGTCAATTTTCAAGCATTGTATTCTAAAGAAAAGTACCAACGTAAGTACGAGCATACACAGGGCAAAGGTGACCAATCAAGTTGGTACACGAGTAGAGCTTTATTGAGGCGCTGTTAAGGGTCTGTACACACGGTAGAAGTGCTGGATCCGAAGCGGTACATATAAGATTTTTTTTACAAATATAAATAATACATTAAATAATGGTTTCTTATTTTTACGCGAATATTATACATTGAAGTAAAACTAATTTTACGGCCGCCCCGTGACCATGAAGGCTGTAAAGCTTTCGAAACGTCGGGACTAAAAAAGTTAAATAAACCGCGATCTTAGAATGCGTAAAATTATTTATATTTTAACATAAATGAAAATATTTTATTTGTGTTCGAAATTTTGAATCGACGGAAAATATGATTCGGCGTAATGTTTTAGAATAGACTCTAGCTAAGTCTAACTTTGTAAGTTTCTAATTTTTTTTTAAGTTTTGTTGTATAACCTTAAACGAAAATAGTTTTTCTTGAAATAAAATAATGTGTAATTTTTTTTAATTTTTGTTATACATAAATTAAAATGATTATGAATAACAGTACAACAGCTTTACTATGATCAATATCATCCGGGATATAAAAATACCTGTTATTGAAGTGTAGAACAGAAGTTAAATGTGAGTATTGAATAAAATTCCTCCGGATATGTGTAGGCAAATCCTAAAGCATTGGAGCGAAAGTGCGGGCGCGTGAGTGCCTGAGCTCGGTGCATTGACCATATATCACGAGTATCGCGTAATAAGCATGCGTGTGCACACTCAGCGGTCACCGAACGATCAAGGGCGTCTACAATCCCTAAACTAGCGCCCAAGTCATGTGCGAGTCGATGTAGCGATTAGAACATCCCATAAGCGATTTATTTAATTAGATTGAATGACAGCCTCCGTGGCGCAGTTGGTGAGTAGCCGGTTGTGAAACGAGATGCCGTGGGTTCGATTCCCATACCAGGATAAATGTTTCTGAACATATTTGTGCTTGGGGTCTGGGTGTTGTGAGACCGAAAGTCTCTCGTAGTCCCTGATACCTACAACACAAGACTCGTATCTTAGTGTGGACTCGGGGCTCTGTGTGTGACTGTTGGGTGTTATTTAATATTTTGAATATGCCTTTTCTTATTTTATTCATCACATTCATCTGTATTTGAAATAGTTTTTTTTTATTCGTACATCACCTCGAGACATTTGTTTACGATGAGTACTTACACAAATTAATATAATTAAATTACTTATCACTAAAAATATATATAAAAAAAGACTCGTACATACTCACAGAAATCTACACATTTTTCTAAGATTTCCATTTGTCAAAAAACCTATTTATGCAAAAACACGTGGTCTTAGTTGTTTGATTTAGGTCTCAAAATGGCCAGGAATTTTACTGGATTTAATTTCATTCAAACCAAAACATAACAGTGCTTGCATACTACGTTTTGGCAGAAATACACCAAGCGAAGGTTAAAACCAGTAAAATGTTATTAAGTACGGTTAGAAATACTAGATCAATGGTTTCTGCATATTCGATCACTTTATAATTAAAAATAAGAATTTTATTGCTTGTTATAAGAAGTGTGTTAATATGAGTTATGTAAAAGGATGCTCCAGAAATGCAATAACTAAAAGTTAACAAAAAGTGAATCAAACACTCTTAAAATAACTGTTACCTTAACGCCTAAGTGACTATAATTAATGATAGGTAATTGTCAGATACAAAAGTCAGCATCCTGTTTTATTTCGATCTAAATCACATTGCGGATAAATATTACTGTAATTATATTCACAAATGATACCCTAAAGCTCATGACTTACGGCAGACTATAACGGTAACACACATTACACTACACACGTTATCCATTGGCTCCGACACAGACCGGATGTCTGTTCGTGCAACCTAATAAGTTAATTTCTACTAATGTTTTTGTTTCTCAAACGATAGCCAATAAGGTTAAGGTATTCAAGCGGATTAACTTGAAGGCAAAGTATGTAAGCGCCCTCGGACCTGGAAATTCGAGGCAACCAGTTACTGCTGTAAATATGGCTGCAGATTCTAACTAACCATGCGGTTTGTGACAATGTTCAAGCAACTATTGCTTTGGTAATCGAGACCAACTGTTTAAATATTTGCCGAGGGAAAAAGAAAAAAAATTGCTTCGAAATATATTCGCTCCTCACCAAAGGACATAATTTAATTTAATCTAACACGAATTATAATAAAAAATAACTAATCTACGATTCCCTTGAAATTAACATTGATTAAGAATAAAATTGTTTTCGTGTTTACTCTTGTTATTTAATTAAATTAGTAATCATCAAAAATACCACCAATAATCCTTCATGACTTCCGATCCGCGAGGTTGTGAAGTTCCTTTTGGTAATTATTTTGCTAATAAACATATTTCAGGTCAAAGTCAACGTGTCCAAAACGTGATAGGTACCATCTGTTACCTATCAATTTTGATGATATGTCGATTAAACTTCAGAGAAATATATAATTGCATATTTTATTATTCGGCATCGAGATCAAAAATAATATTGCTATTAACAAAAACAGGAAACATAAATTTTAAAACTATTTTAAAGTATTAATAAATTGAATAATTAGAATTTATTTGCATAATATTGGATATAATTTATAAGGTATATAGATCTGTTCAACTTATCGGGTGCATTCTTAGAGTATTTAACACGGTGCATTACATTATGCCATACGTATCTGTTAACTTTTTGTCATCGAAACATTATAGGTGTTTAAATAAGGTGTTTAATTTTGAACACTACAGTCATAAATACTTAAGTCGGAAAAAATGCCAGGTTACAATTGGGTCAAATGGAAAACCGCATTATTAAACTACATGGCGTCGAACATTTGGCCGGACCCTAGCGCTAGGTCGGCTGTCAATAGTGATTGGACGTTGATATGTTTGATTTGGGTCACATATAACACCATTCCATGAACCGACCACAAGCGGTTGCTCAAAACTTAATTGCTCTATTGAAAATCATAACTGGTAAATTACAGCTAAAGCATACTTAGGTCGTTGTTTAAATCGAAGTAAATTTTAACTATTGTTGAAGACTGTTTCATGGTTTACTAACTAATAATACAAATAAAATAAATAAATAATCGAATATAAGATCACCGTTGATAAAGCTATAATGAGACTTACTTATTGTTCACTGTTTTTATAACAAAAAGTTACAGTATAGACTATATGTACAGTGACGTTTAACGATGAAATAGACTACAATGATCATAGCTTGACTACGGTTTGTAAGATTTCATAATCTTGTGGATGTTTATTTAATATTTGATCATTTAATTAAAACATAGGTAATTGAAGATTAGGGACGATTTATAGCAGGGCAATCGGCTTATGCAGCCTTCTTAATGAATTTGAAGATAATATACACTCCAGAAATGTGTGAAATCCGGGATAAAAATATAAAATTTCGATTTCGGCAATGAAATAAAGTAATATATTCAATTTAAAGTCGTGTTACAATTCAAGTGTTCATTTTCAGTAGAAAATTATTTTAGGTATAAAAAAGTAATTGAAATACCTTCACGTCTGTAATGCATTACATTGTATATATTATGTCTCATATAATACCGTTATATTATCGTCTCATTGTACCTTGTTTGCTTGTATAGCAAGTGCCGCAAACATTTTGTGTGCCCGGTATTTTGGCATTAAGACAAAAAAACGATCCAGCGGTCTACCGCATACATATTCACTGCTTATTCATTGGAATTGTTCAAAAGTAATTGTACTTTCCCAGAATTATTTGACTGTAACTGGATTCAAGACATACTTCAACTTTTTATTTAAATTAATTATTATTTCCATTCATTAATTTTTTGTACTAGTATTGGCAACATATAGACACTCTAATCGATGTTTGGAACTTCTTAAAAACTTAGCGACGGAATAAAGGAAGTAACGCATGTGGCGTGAGGCTTTGTTTCATTGTGATTCCCTGGCTATAAACATCTTTATGTGGAACATCGAATTCATTAATTAACAGGCAAGTATAACTCTGCCTAGTTTACTATCACTAGAAAAATATGAGCGTTTACATTCCGATACGTTTCGAATTCCCATTCATTATTTTTTGTACTAGTGTTCGCAACATTGGACACTCTAATCAATATTTGGAACTTCTTAAAAGCTTAGCGACGGAATAAAGGAAGTAACGCATGTGACGCAGACGTGGGGATTTGTTTCATTGTGATTCGCTGGCTATAAACATCTTTATGTAGAACATCGTATTCATTCATTAACAGGCAAGTGTAACTCTGCCTAGTTTACTAACACAGTAACACTAGAAAAATATGAACGTTTACATTCCGATACGTTTCGGTGTCGATAAACATCTTTTATATAATACGATTATTGTTATTAAACTTCATAATATAACGTCTAGTTTAATGACGAACTTCATATTTAAAAATGAATCATAATCAGGCCATATTTATTTCCAAGATATTACCATAATACCTACGTTAAGATAACTTCCTGCCTATGCTGCCTCATTACACTATGATGCTGGACATGATAAGTGGAGGAGACGTCATTACTTATTATGTTTGTTATACAATACTTGAATGTAGATTAGGTACCTACAATAATAATTTTTAAATTATTAATATATGATGAACATATGACTTTCGTAACGGCAGTCCGTATCATTCCTAAATAGGCTATCGCAATGTTTTACACATAAATATCTAAATCTGACAGCAGGGTAAATATGTGACAAATCTTACAAGTTATCAATGCCAAATAAAATTACTGGAGAAAAAGTCGACCGGTTTTGTTTTATTTTAACAGTGGTCGCACTAATACTGCTAAAAAGAGGCCGCTACTTATCGCCATCAAAAGATCAAGCGGGACGCACACGATCAAAGAACTTTCACAGAGTTGTACTTAAGTAAAGCCCTATTAGGTAAAATGCCATAATATCTACATATGTGCCATCCGCTCAAAAATGCCGTTATACTAAAGTGCATTCAATCCACACAACACTGCATTCTTGACAATATTTATGGACGTAGTTTTACATATATGTTAACTTAACGATCCAAGTAGGTAACATAAAAAGACTTGAAATTCATTATTCCCAATAGATGAGAATAAATGGTCTTGTAAATGTAAATACATTATGTTATCTATTCTTTCATATAGCAGTGAAAGAGATACATTTTTTATGTTTTGCTAATTATCTAAGACTTATGTCAATTAATTTCTTACTATAAGTGGAAACTTGTAATTAGCCTTTAGTTATATAATCTCATATTTATACATGTATTAGCTGTTAGTTTTCCTAAAATACTAAAATAAAATAATAATTCACCTGTCATACAATTTTGCAAAGTTGAAGATGCAAAGATTAAATTATAAATACTACATATAAAACTTTCACAGTATACATTTTATTATTACCACTACTAAATCTCAAATAAAATGCAATCAAATGCATGCGTTTAAGAATCAATTCAGTAGAAATAAAAATAGATAAAAGCTTTAATAATAAAATATTTTTATGGCATCTGTAAATTTCGCTTTTAGAAAGTGCATGCAAAATTGACCCCACTAGAAACTGACCTAACTACGTACCCGCTGTAGGAAAATTGTTATTACTACAAGGATGTATCTCGTGCATAGGTCTCAAACAGGTTTGAGTTCAATTAGATTAGAAAACAAGTCAGTTTTCTAATCGCTAATTACCAGTTAGACCGTAAACTCAATGTAATGCATTTGTAACATGTCTTAGATTGTGTTAGAATAATATGTTTGTAGAGTATTGCAATTAGCGCCAAAATCAATGATAACAAAATTGTCTCCTAATTACATAACAATTGGTAATAAAATATGTTTTTATTCATCAACATTGTCTCCTTTTGTCAGTTTAACATAAACCCGAATAGATCAGAACATAGTATTTAAATTCATCTTGTCACTACTATCAAAACCCTACTATAATTAAAAATAATGTTAGTAATTTATTAAAGGTAAGATTGTTAATCTTTGATATGTGGTAGACCGTGCGTGTTCAACACCACTGCTTCAATAAATCTCACAGCTGTATGAACAGATAACAGAAATGCCCATGTTGAATATTACGGTAATTTATACACCTCATTTAAGCTTACATTTATAATAATGTTTATATTATCGTATTTACATGATACATAATTTTATGTAAATAGAATATGAAGTGGCTATGTTCTGTTATTTTTTTTTTTAGGTCACTTATATAAAATAAGTAATAGATCAGTTTTACGTATACAGTATACACTAGTCTGTATATATAAAAGAAGAATCTGACTGACTGACTGACTGACTGATCGATCAACGCACAGCCAATACGGCTGGGGTTAGAGACTTGAAATTTTGACAGTAGGTACCTTTTATGACGTAGGCATCCACTAAGGAAGGGTTTTTGGAAATACCACTCCTAAGGGGGTAAAATAGGGGATGATAGTTTGTATGAAAATCCTTCATTTTTGAAGTTAAATGCATGAAACTTGGTATTTTGTAGTGTATACTTTTTGTCTCAAACATGACCTCCACGCGGGCGGAGCCGCGAACAATATATCTATATAATCTATCCAATCTATTTACTTTTATATATCATAATTAAGCTCGAAACACATGGAATTATTCATTACATAGCATCCAAACCCGATAGGTCCCTAATTTGTCTCATTATAGGAATTCGACTCAAAACATTTTCTAACTGAGGGCTTATTCACTCACTAACCCATCCTCAAATGTTTTGAATCTGCTAAAACTGTTTTTACACTTTCGGGATTTGTATACATACTATCAAACTACAAAACGGGTCTTAATTGCGCAATATTTGAAAAATATATAAACATATTATCAAATATAAAGAAACGTATATTCAAATATAAAATAATTCAATATATCAGTCTTATATTATATTCTCCTACTGCTGTCTCTTTAACTAGGAAGACGAATTAGGCCTTAAGCCACCACGCTGGCCTAATTGGTAGATTTATACAGATTTCCTCACGATATTTTCTATGCCTGTAAAGGCGAACGAATATAATGAATACACACATAACTTCGATAAGTCAGAGGTGTTGGGGAGTTGGACGTACACCTGCAACATTCGTCACAGCAGTCCATTTCACTCACCGCTAAACTATCGAGGCTTTTCAAAACAAGTCTATATAAAACGAATTTCGAATCCTGTTTTTGTTAACGAGTATTCAACGAGCGTAAAGTTTAACTAGAACTAGATCAGGTAACAGTGACGGAGGAATAAATTCATCAGTGAGTGACAACTCACCCAAATCTTTGTGCAAATTAAAGTGTCTTCGTGTGTACGTAGTGTTAATAATGTGTCACGTTTAGCTTGGTACAAGTGATGTGGTGCTAGCGGGGAAATGTACAGTTCGATGGAGAAATTGAACAGACTTTCTGGGTTTTTATGGTTTTACGATAGATAGTAACGTAGTAACATGAAAAAGTACGAGAGTTCTATTGGAATTATTACATAAATTAATTGATCCACCTGGTGTACTATAGTGAATTATTGTTAAAATTCACTAAAGTTTATTAATATTTAGCCGATATCAGTTAAATTCAGACATGGCAAAAAATAATCTTTTTTCCTGTTTACTTCGTTTTATCGTTAATTGTATAGATAAGCGTTAAGTTTTAGCTTTCAATTTATAGGTATATATTTCCGTGGATTACATGTATTCTTTATAAACGTTAGAAACTATATTTTTATCATTTATTACATATTTATTATTCATATTCTATCGGGTCCCTTATAGTAATGAGAGGGGTAAGATATTCCACAAAATGATTTTATTGTCTTGTAAAGTTATGAAACAGCATAAACCTGTACTAAATATACTTATGCACAACATTTAAAAAGTGAATTCATTTCATTAGTAAAGTAAATTGAAGGAACTGCAGTAACGGTATGTACGTTAGCTGCATACAGATTTAATATTAAACATTTTAATATCCTACGACATAGTTAGACATAGAGAAGTTTTATTTACATATTCCGCGATAAGATCGTGTTGGGCAATATGGGAACACGGCTGCACAGTTACTTACCTAATTAATATTAATATTTATATGCTCAGACTCAGATTTCAAAGTGGCAGAAATATGCTATGCTTTCATAATTTACAGAGAGACAGACGTGTGAATTGTAAAAATAAATATTCGGTTCTTACCCGAGAAGTGAATACTGTTTATTGTTATTTAAAAGTTCTACCACTACTCCACACCGCGGCAGTTTAATCATAACAATATACAATACAATACACACCTACAATTACTTAGTTAATTTATATTATTTGTTCTAAAATAATGAATCTAGGTAAATTCGTTTTTAATAAAGCCTTCTAATGTACATGATTAGGAAGATCTAAATGTCTAAAGGGATTCATTCGAACATTAATCTTCGTACTCCCGCCATCTTTGATTCGCGATCTTAAATTATCGTTCGACACCAATTATCCACTTTAAAATCTATACCAGTCAACGTTTGCAATAAATAAACGCAAATGAATTACAGATGTAAGGTGTAAGGTCATTTGAATTAGGCTTGGGAACCGTGACTAGATCCGTGCCTTAGGTTAGTCTTTGAGGTTAGGTTAGGTATGATAATCTGTATATATAAAAGAAGAAACTGACTGACTGATCGATCAACGCACAGCCAAAACGGCTAGGTTTAGAGACTTGCACTTTTGACAGTAGGTACCTTTTATGACGTAGACATCCACTAAGGAAGGGTTTTTGGAAATACCACCCCTAAGAAGGTAAAATAAGGGATGAAAGTTTGTATGGAAATCCGTTATTTTTTTATGTTAAACGCATGAAAATTAGTATTTTGTATTGTATACTTTTTCTCCCAAACATGACTTCCACGCGGGCGGAGCCGCGAGCAACAGATAGTTAGTTATATGGTGGACACATAGTGTATAAGTAACTAAGTGTATATATACTCAGCCTATTACCGTCCACTGTTTGACGTAGGCCTCCCCAAGTGATCGCCAACCATCCCGGTCTTATAATTTGTAATAAGGTACATAATTCACAAGGTTAGTAAGGATGGTACACTATCCGCGCCGCACACGCTGCAGTCATTGGACTTCATCATGAGTACTCCCAAAAACATTAAACACCAATGTCGATATTCTTACTTTTTTTTATTATTTTTTTGTATTTTTTTCCTTCTTATTCTACAGTAAAATAAACGGACATACAAGAAGATCGCAATAATAGTTCATGTACAACACAATATAGCATATCGATGTGCATCTCTCAATGATTTACGATCAAAATGTCTTAGTGATAACGTATTGAATTAATGAATGGATTCATTTCGAATAATAATATTTTCCTAATCATGAAACTAATTATAAAATGAAATATAATGAAAGGGTTTAATAATGTATTAATAATAAACAACAGAATGTCACGATATACACTCATGCCTATAATCCCCGAAGTGGTAGGCAGAGGTGTAACTAGTACGCCCAGTTTTCCCCGAATTTGTTAGGGTCCCATGATGTGAAAGGGGGCGAACCGATCGCCATACCGGGCTCAATTCCAGACTTCGGGCTGATACTGAGTATATCTAATTAGAAAAAACCAATATCACTATACCCGACCCGGAGATCGAACCCGGACCTCAGCTCAGCAGTCGTAACGCATGCCAGTGTTAAATCTTATTTGTGAATAAAAACTTAGCATTTACAAAAGTGAAGAATAACAAGATTCATATTAACAGATGAGTAGAGCTGATAAAATTATGAATTGAATTTTTCGAATGGCAATCACAACATATAGGTACTATTTTTTATTTTGGATGTACCTGCGACGATGTTTTAAATATATCGTTTATTTTCGTATTGTTTGTTATTCAACAACGTATTCGCAAAAATCATTTTGAGTTGTTGGACGAATGCCCAATTATACATTATTGAGTTATTGGTACCTACTCAAAACAGAGTATATTGCTCTTGAATAATTATGCGAGCAATTGCATAATTTCAATTAGTGGTCTGCTTTATTTAACATATTGACATTTGACTTCGAGTACGTAAAAAATCTATCCACTTAATTAAGCGTGGTTCACTTAACATTCTGCAGTTTAATTATGATAGAATTCAAAAATGAATTGACAGCTGTTGTTGCTCATAATGATTGTACGGCTCCAGTAATTGCTGCGCTATATGAAGTGTATTAATCATGCATTCCATGCTCACAGCGAACTATGAAGTAGTAGCTTTTTATCGCGGCTTCGCCCGCGTGGTAGTGATGTTTGAAAGAAAAGGTATAAAATCCATAGAGACATCTTTCTTAATTATGCTATCCTATAGGAACCGTGTGTATTCCGTGATAAAAAGTAGCCTATGTAATTTCAGACCCTTCAATTAGCACTATGCTATCATGTCGATCCCTTGCTCTATGTAAAACAAAAACGAAACTATCCCACAGGAATCGTACCTTTTTCCGGGATAAAAGTAGCCTATGTGCTATTTCATACTATCATCTATGTAACGCATTTGCAAGCCCTCTGGTGTTGCAGATGTTCATGGACGGCGGTGATCACTTTGCATCAGGTGAGCCTCCTGCCCGTTTGCCCCCTTTTACATAAAAAAAAACTCTGAGCCAATTTTCAACCAGATCCGTCCGGTCGTTCTGGCATGATATGTAACAAACATCCATCCATCCAAACATTCGCATTTATAATATTAGCAGGAAGTAGGATAAACATTGCAATCATTTGAGCTAGAATTCAATGAGGCCCTGTTTTTTAATGATCCATTTTCTGCAGTGTTATAAAATATGAATGTTCGATATGCAGATGGTTTGTTTACTTTCTACGTGAAAGTGTGTGTGAATGTTCATGTCTTTAGTGACGTATAAGCATGACATTTTGAATGTGTACAAACATAATAATTTACGATTATAAGTCTACACTAAGACAAATTTAATTTATTTACGTGGAAACTTCTTTGGGCACTTTGGGCACTTTTGGAATGGGGAAAAAGCACTGAACTCGCGGGACCATCACGCACAGATTATTTTACTTACAACATAAGCACGCCTGTGAAGTTCTATAATTATTGACCAGCAATCATAAACAAATAAGTTAGTATTTCATGAACATCGTTTCAAAAAAGAACACAATAATTCCAAAGTATGCTGTTTTCACTTCTGTCGGCGGTCCCCATGACTGACTTTATTTTTTTAAGTTTGAAATGGTTTTTGTTTCTTGGTCCAATAGTTACGTAAAATAATTAAAGAGTTAGAAAGAATCGTGTGTGTTTTAGAATGTTTAGTTGCATGGATTAACAAAATGCTTATTCTCTACAAAACTTTCATTTTCCATTTTTATAACATAAAATCGTCAAATAAACTCCGACATACATAATATCCGACAATAAATAAAGAACGTGATAAGAAATTTAAATAAAAATCGAAATAAAGACATAAATAAAAACTATGTAAAATAATATCGGAAGAAGAATCAATCTGCATTTAAATGATTCTGTTAGCAAATAAGCTTGTTAGAATAGACGACGCTATGAATGAAGGAAAATGAACACGATTGTAGTATATAATTGCTGTATTAATAATAAAATATGGAATTTATATATTTTTTTAAATTATTCAGCAACTGAAGAGTGTAAAGTAAGTAAACTCAGCAGTATTCATTCTCAATTGAATTCTGTCATAAAACTGAATATTTACTCATAAAAAGTAACGAAACAAAAAAACTGCCACCCAGATTTGTAACAACACGAGACGAAGTAGAGATATTCGATTAACGAGCGATTGTATCGAATCGAAAATACATATCGAATATTGCTGTTTACTCGCATGTGATCACCAGATAAGGATGTCGTGATTGTAATGACACTGAACAAATTTAATGACCAATGGGACACGCCTATAGTTTTTAATAACTTTCAATGGAATTCAACTTGAACTGCCAATGCGCGATTTTCACTGACCAAAAATTTATCATGATTAGGAATATGTGATTCATAACGTTAAAAAGTTTTTCCATATGGTCAAACTTTTCATAACTTTTCATAGTCTGAATCCAGGTTAAGACCAGTTGCGTTGCGTTGCGTTTAATCATCTTTTTCACCGCGTAGATAATATTTAGTTCATACAGTTATGAATCTACACGATAAAACATTTAGGCATACCATCTCTATGGATCAAAACCTACAATACCAATATGGAGAAAGTGTCGTAGTTCGTTCACTGTATCTTTTACTTTCACTTAGTTTTTTTTATAAGAAAGTATCGTCTGTGGCCAGCCAGTCCCAAACCCGTTCTATCGATTAAGTTCACCTGACATCTTCCGTTCCAGCGAGCAACAAATGTTACTTGTATAGATGATAGCAAACTAGTCTCAGGTATACTTCTCTATATTAATTAATGAATACTATGTTCTGCATAAAGATGTCTCCAAAATATGAAAAATTGGCTCGCGCTGTGTAAAAACAGAGGCAATGAAGTGAATCTACCAAAAAGTACGAAGCAATTTTTTATACAGTGGCTATTTCTGTTACACAAATGTTTTAAGGTTTTTTTTTATAAAAGCAATATTGGATTTCACTAACGGAAAAAAATAATATGATACTTTCCAAGCTAGGTACAAGTGGCAGACTTATAGAGCAACGTTATTGCTAGAATAAAAACAAAAAAGGTTATTTAAAACCTCGTTTAAAAATGGGACTATTCTCAGTCCAGGAAGAGATTCGTCCGGATAGTACCGTACGAAGACCGGTCGTGATGTAGGTCAAGTGCACACGCACAGCTGGTCCGGTGCTTGGCCACAATTACGTCATGTGCACTCACCTTTAATCGACATGTATTTTTAAATAGTATAATTAATTCATAGAACCTTCTACACACTTTATAATGATTTGAGTATTGGCTATTAATAAGGTGTAAGTTGGCTAAAGACTGGAGAGATAATAACTTAGTCCCAAAGAAAGAGTTTTTACTAGCACGAAGTATCTAGTTATAGAGAAAGTGTCTAATCCCGCGGGTGCGATCGGTTCCTGCCATGTCGGAAACATTTTTAGATAATGGATAATCTATCTTGACTGCTTCGGTGGCACAGTTGTAATTAGGCATGCGTTACGACTGCTGTGCTGAGGTCTCGGGTCCGATCCCCGGGTCTGGTAAAAGTTGCGATTTCCGACCACGATGAACTGATGAGCACGATTATATTATATTTTTTAGTGTAACTTATTTATTATTTCAGTTTCGTTTACCTAACAATTATTTCTAGTAAAAACCCAATAAACTTAAATTTTTATCCCAAAATAATAAAAGTATTGTGTGTCTGTGTATGTATATACATTGGGGATTCGAACCGAAACTCTGTAGTAATAACGGATTGGGAATTAGAAACTCTGTGAATCTTGACATACAAAACGCAACAACAAACTGTTTTTCAATCAGTCGACAAAACTGTCTACATCGTGGATCTATTACTTAGCAAAACTAAAAAAGCAGCCAAATGCATCGACGGTTCAGTTGTAATTGCGTAAGTGGTACGACTACTGAGCTGAGGTCTCGGGTTCAATCTCCGGGTCGGGTAAAAGTTGGGTTTTCCTATCACGAAAATAGCAGGTTATTCACCATGTCTATAGTAGTCACTATCCACTAGTTAAGAATCAGTTACTCTCCTCACCAGCTTAATGTACCTACATAAAGCCGCAAAACCATAGAACAAACTGTGTCTAAAGCCAAAAATCCATTTAAACGTAATTTTACCCTTGTGCTGTGATTCATTCAAACATTTAAATTGGTATACAAATCTGTTATGCACGTTCTTCAAGCTGTATTGGCTTCATTGTCAATTACCTCCCCAGGCGGTCACAGTTTGCACTATTATTAAAACTAAATTTAAATTAAATAAATTCGAGTTTAGAGAAGGTTGCCTCGATTAGGTCAATGTGTGAAATAGATCGTGGTAATGCGCTTCAATTTTTTTTTTCAAACCGTCTAAATGTTTAAATGAATATTAATAATAAATATACGGCCTGTCAGATATAATTTACATGTGTAGATGATATCTGGCGGGATATCTTACAAACATGTGTTTGTACTAAGATTTCTATTTGTAAAATGTTTTGGACTATTTAGACAATTATGATGATAGTCCTGACCCCATACTAGGAAGTAGGATAACCTCAGTCGTGGGTATCAGAAACTATGAAGGACTGACGATTATACACAGGAACTTAACTATACTAAGATTTGACTACTGGTTCTATAAAATGTATCGTCCTAGTTAAAAATAAATTTTTTAATAGAAAACTGGTAATACATCAACCACTTTGGTTTTTTTTTGCTTTGCACAAATTGATTGGAATTCGTTTAAGTAGCGATAGAATAAAATACTACTAATGGGGCCCCAATCTTGTGCCGTCCCGCCAGACTTGCCGCACGGTGCCATAGAACCCATAACCCTAAATAAACTGACCCTACAACAGCCTGACCTGAAGTGAATATTTTTGAATATTGCAGTTCACATTAAATTTTCCATTTCGTTCCGTAACAAAAGAAAAACCCAAATAAATTGAAAAGCTAACGACAATCTTAATTAGATTGCTGTCAACAGAACCATGAACATTATCAGATTTGAATAATTACCTCGGAACTCCTCGGAAACGATGCATGTCTTCTTTGTCTATGGTATCACTAGTATTCTCACGCTCATTAATGACTTTCTGCTGTTGCTTTCTGCATATCATTTGCAACTATGCAGTTTCTTTCCCTAACAAAGGAAACGAGCCTAGAATATCAATTGTTTTAAATGACCAATTCATGTCATGTTTTCCCGCTTCTTTGAATGAAATTATTGTGTTTTGAGGCTTTACGTGTTAATGTGTCTAAGAATGATGAGTGGATTTTGATTTAAACTTCAGACTGTGTTGTTATTCTTTATGGACTGTTGCGGTCTCTACAAAACGATATTCTCGTCTCCTATAGGTATATGCAAAAAAAACAATTAGTTAGTAGTAGGTTTTTTTTATTCATTTCATTGAGAGCTTCCTCATTGAATTTATAGGTTTTTACATATGTGATGCCTCGGCATTCTACTTGTTTATAGTATTTTAGACGGAATATGAAATTGTTTTTGAACTAAGCAGGACGAACTTATTGCTTTGTCCAATTTAATTTTATAATGTACACTTAATGTCGCTTTCAGTCCATGTATTCGATTGCATCTATCTTCCGGCCTTTCTACCATCATATAACATTTGCCAACACGATTACAGTCGCTACTGTATTATCTGGACACACGATCTCTTTCAATTCCCGGACATTTACTACATTTGCGACATACACTTTCATTTCTATTAAATTGTATGAATTTGAAAGATCAGAATTTATGTAATGTTTGTTTTTTTTATATCATAGTCCGACAAACGAGCCAGTGGGTCACCTGATGTTAAGTGATCTCCACCGCCCATGAACATACACAATACCCAAAAGTATCATGTATGCGCTGTCGGCCTTAAAGGACAGGAATAGGGATTAGGGAAGGGAAGGGGGAATCTTGGCCTCCGGATATCTCACTGACCATACGAAACGCGACAGTAAACTGTCACTTTACGTTGGTTTTCTGTGAGACAGTGGTACTAGCCCGGTCGAGCCGGCCCATTCATGCTGTAGACAAATATGTCTACAGCGTGGCTCTACGACTTTAATATCGATTATGTTACTACGTTTACGAAAAATGTGATATAGCTTCAAATGTTAACAATAGGTATACATTATACTAGATGTTGCTCGTGACTCCGCCCGCTTGGAGCTTATTTTTGGAAGAAACTGTATACATGGAGGCATCTTAAGATATTACAACTTTCTATATTTTGCTATCCCATAGGAACCGTGCATTTTCCGGGATAAAAAGTAGTCTATGTCGTTTTCTGATCCCTAAACTACCACTATGCAAAAAATCATGCCAATCCCTTGCTCTGTGAAAAACTATAGTATCCCACGGGAACTGTACATTTTTCAGGGATAAAAAGCTTTTCCAAACTGTGCTATTCGAGACTATAATCTATCTCTATGCCAAATTTCAACCAAACCCGTCCAGTTATTATAGCCTGATTGAGTAACAAACATCCATCCATCCAAACATTGGCATTTATAATATTAGTTATATATATACCAAATAATGTATGTATTTCTTTGACTGCTAATTGACTGTCTCGGTGGCGCAGTTGTAATTGCACATGCGTTACAATTGCTGTGCTGAGGTCTCGGGTTCGATCCCCGGGTCGGGTAAAGTGATATTGGGTTTTTCTAGCTAGAAATTCTCAGTATTAGCCCGGAGTCTGGAATTTGTGCCCGGTATGGCGATAGGCTCGCCCCCTATCACATTATGGGACGGAAATTTGGCGAAAAGTGGGTGTACTGGTTACACCTCTGCCTACCCCTTTAGGGATTACAGGCGTGAGTGTATATGTATGTATGTATGTATGTATTTCATAATATATATAATGAGATACGAACTCAATTTGTATGTCATAAAACTTGACTTTAAAGCCATATTGGGCAATGTTACTTGATTCGGGGCGCAACTGCACTCTGTCTCGATTGATAAAGTCATTCATATTTATCAGAATACGCGGCATAAAATAAAATCAAAAGGACATGTCGGCGAGACGTAAGGGCGGGTCGAGCGCGGTCATTAAATGTGACGAAATCGGAGCGACAAATAACACTTGTATTTTTTTGTCTTACACGTTTTCGACTAAAGTTGCGAAATGAAAAATGTCATGGTCGGTTATCAGTGATGAAAGGCGATTCGAAAAAGGGCAGATTTCATAAAAATAAGTAAATACAGACAAATGTAATGATATTATTAGGTATAGGTATTATATCCTATGAGGGTCCGTTGTCATTGAGTATCAGATAGGGGGATTGATTTGGCTCTATGATCAAACTAAAGCTAACTATGTAGTTCCAGAACATACCTTACTCTTAATCCTTTATCTCATATTTCTTGTCTTATTGTTACTAATTTTCTAATTGTAGACGGAAACTCGCAGTTAAGCTATGCTATACTACGTCTAATCAATCTTTGCCTTTATACAATTGACGAAAAAATATTCTTTATTCACATAAAATACCATAGATTTTCTATCACAAGACTTTGAATAGACAGAATTTGAATTTTTATTTTAAAATTGATACGATCTTGAATCAATTTTACATGTAACTTACTCAATGGAGCGATGATATGGCTCCGAGTTGTCTGTGACCGAATTATAAGACAACTTTCATGGCGTGAACACGTACCGAACTTGTGTGCAGTGCCATTGAGACTTGCACACGTCCCTTAACAGGCTCATTGTGTAGAAGACGTTGCTTGACAGGTTTTTTATCTATTTGAGCAGTATAGAAATCAATTTTGATTTAATATATGACGAATACATGGCATCGTATTTTAAAATGACCTAATTTGTTCATACTAATGATGTAGGTAATTAGAACTGGCAACATTGGTCATTAATTTTATTGTCACACTTGACATTTGTACGCTATTGACAAACTGTAACGTTAAAAAACTTTCTTAACTGCATAACAAGAGTTTTCGCGACTTAATTCGTAAATATATACGACGACAATAAGTAAAATTATTTTTTAATTCTTCATATTTCGGTCATATAAAGTCACGATTTATGGACAGCCACGAAATAACTGCGGCCGGGTTAAAGCCGGTTAATAATGCCAATCAGAGTCAAGGTCGGCTTGGTCTGTATGTGCGTATCGATCAATGATCTATCGTTTCACATAAGGTTGTCACATGAAAGAGTTTACGCATTATGCTGTTTTAAGTTTTACATCAGATATAAAGACTAGTTAATTAATTCAACTACTTGTCTCTATTTTTAACTAATTACGATATTTTACCTCTCTGACGGTCAGCTTTTCCATTTTGACGACAACACTGGACAGAAATGGATAAGACCCCATCATAACAGTAGAATTGATACAATATATTTTAATAAAAATCTGATTATTGGCAACCCTATACGTGTAGAGGTCGTGCTCTGTATAGACGCATGATTAAACATTTCAACTTTTGATTGATACGTTAAATATTTTCATACGGATGAGTTGCATGTGTGGTATTTTTTATATCACTATTTTTATCTGACAACAGTGTTTAGAAATAATTAGGAGAGGATTAATTTTTATTACCGACTACTGTGTGAGCTCTTGTTTGCAACGTAAACATATGAACAAACTACAGATAGATACGTGTCTGGCTGGTGCGTGAATCGTCACAACTTAGTAATAGAATAGTAAACATAAGACATAAGTATTAGAATAGTAAACGATAACTACAATAAGGATGACGATAATCTGTTTTACAATGAATGAAATGAAGAAGTTATATACCAAATGTTTTTTATATTACTAAGATTATCAAGATTATGTTTTTACAAAAAAAAAATGATATAACATTTATTAAATATACTAAATAAAATAAATTTAATACACCATTTTTCATAATTTGTAATTATTAATCGAATCCTATGTACTCTTCATACTTAAAGTTTATTTATTTGCATAAAAACTAGTTCGTTGTCGAAACTGTAATTTAGTCTAATTTAAAATAATTTTACAAATTGTTCCGCAAACCGGAAAGCTAAGTAATTGGGCCAATTATTTAGGTCTATCTACAGTTATTACAACATTGTATTCTAATATAACATATATTATTTTGTTATGTAATGTAACACAAATATAAGTAAGGGATTTCGCCGTTTGCATCCGTATAATTTGTTGTCATTTGAATATTTTAATTTATGTAATATCATGCATGCGTTGTTAAATATTGCTCATATTAACGGTGAATTAAGATATCGTCAGGAAGACCTACCTGAGAATGAACGATTTTAAATTTTTGTACTGATTCTTAGAACAAATTATGCTAAAAAGTTTCTCATAATGAAAACATGTTTATTTACAGTCTAAATTATAAAATGACAAATGAATTAAGATGTATTGATTTTCGTTTCGAATTAATTATAAGGTAAGTTTAAAATTAATGCTTATCCATTGTTCCTATATGCCCCGAGTTTGCCTTCAAAGAACCTGCACTTTATTTTATGGCTGAAACATTAAAATTTTATTTCAAGTACTGGCTGGACATTTCATAATTGGTATTATGTATCGGTAACTATCAAAGGTAAATATTATAATTAGTGAATATCATACACAAGGAGGTCATACGATGTACATTACATCAATAATCGTCATAGGTGTATTACTTATGTTTCAAACTTGTTTATGGTAATGATTAGTTAGGAGTGTAGAAATTGAATTATTATGTTGTTTATGCGTTGCGTGTTGTTGCCATGGCGTGTTTAGGTGTGTTAAGGGATCTTTGATAATTAATTAAATATTATCTATGCCTAATCGAAATGACCTTGGAACGCCCGATATTTCGAAGGTCAAAGGTAGACCATAGTCAACAATCTTTACTTTAGAGACACCTCACAGCCTCCGTGGCCTAGCAGGCGAATGAGAGGCCGTGGGTTTGATACCCGCGCCGAGACAAATGTTTATGTAACAATGTTTGTTTCGGGTCTGGGTTTTCTGGGACCGTAGTCCCTCGTAGTTCTTGATACCTATACAGTTACAGATACAGTTTTCACATAGTGTGGGTTCACTGGGAGGACTGTGTGTGTAATTGTTGGGTGTATTGATTATAATATTTTTACCTTATTTTACTTTCAAAATATTTTCTCTACGTCTGTGTGATCGATTTAGAATAAATATTATTTTTTATGAACGCAAAAGTACGGTAGTAGTAATGGTAGTTCAACTCTCTATATGTCTACTAATTGTAAAGCAGTTCGAGGATTTATTTACCACTGTTACGTTCATCAATCTTCCAGAATTTATGACTAGGATTCTTAGAGATATTGGCCATTAAAGATTTGTGTTTGCCTTTGTATAAAGATATAATCTATGCTAATATGATGCCAATGACGGGCTATGTTGTTAAGAAGAGTTATTATAGTTCTATGAAGGTAAACTATTGAGGTTTGGCAATAGATATAATCACGTACTAAATAAACAATCGACTGTCTCGGTGGCGCATTTGTTATTGTGTACGCGGTAGGGCTGCTGTGCTGATATCTCGGGTTCGATATTGGGTTTTTCTACCACAAAATGCTCAGTATCAGCTCGAAATCTGGAATTAGTCCCGTGAGGTAATAGGTTCACCCATCTCACCGCGAGATCATCTCACATCATGCGACCGTAATAATCATGGCGAAATATACACAGTCAGGTCATAAGTATTGTCACACAGTAAAAACTTTTATTTTAGAATGCTGGCTACAAAAAAGTTTATTGAATTCGAGTTTCAAATCGTTCATGAAAATAAAAATGTATACTTTTTAGAATTTTACTCATTTTTAAATATGGAGTGGACGCTTAAAGAAGACCGTGTTGCAGTAATTGCGTTGCATCGTTGCGGTTACGCGCCAATTCAAATGTTTGACATACTGAAAAATTTGAATATAACCAAGAGATTCGTTTATCGTACCATCAAACGATACAATGAAGACTCTAGTGTAGATGACAGGTCAAGAAGTGGTTGCCCTCGGTCTGTTAGGACTCCAGCAGTGATAAAAGCTGTGAAGGCGCGAATTCAAAGAAATCCCAAACGTAAGCAGAAACTGTTGGCCCTTCAGATAGGGTTAAGCAGAACCACGGTGAAAAGGGTGTTAAATGAAGACTTAGGGCTTCGGGCATATCGAAGAAAAACAGGACATCGTTTGAATGCTCGTCTAATGGACCTGAGACTTAAGAGATGCCGCGCTTTGTTGAAGCAGTACGCGGGAAAAAAATATCGGGAAATTCTTTTTTCAGATGAAAAAATTTTTACCGTAGAAGAGAGCTACAACAAACAAAATGATAAGGTGTACGCACACAGTAGTGAAGAAGCGAGCAACCGTATTCCGCGTGTCCAACGAGGTCATTTTCGATCCTCGCTCATGGTATGGTTAGGAGTTTCTTATTGGGGCTTAACAGAGGTACCTTTTTGTGAGAAAGGTGTAAAAACGAATGCAGTTGTGTATCAAAATACAGTCCTGACGAACCTTGTGGAACCTGTTTCTCATACCATGTTCAATAACAGGCACTGGGTATTCCAACAAGATTCGGCGCCAGCTCATAGAGCGAAGAGCACACAAGACTGGCTGGCGGCGCGTGAAATCGACTTCATCCGGCACGAAGACTGGCCCTCCTCCAGTCCAGATTTGAATCCGTTAGATTACAAGATATGGCAACACTTGGAGGAAAAGGAGTGCTCAAAGCCTCATCCCAATTTGGAGTCACTCAAGACATCCTTGATTAAGGCAGCCGCCGATATTGACATGGACCTCGTTCGTGCTGCGATAGACAACTGGCCGCGCAGATTGAAGGCCTGTATTCAAAATCACGGAGGTCATTTTGAATAAACTTTAGTGTCATAAGAATCTATGTTTTGTTAAGTTCATTTTGGTATATAAATGGTTACATAATGAATAAACTTGTTTCAATTATTTTATATTAAACATGTGACAGAATTTATGACCTGACTAGGTATGTGTACTGGTACACCTTCGGGGATTACAGGCGTAAGTGCGTATGTATGTATAAACAAACCATAAAATGTAATCTGTGTAAAAACAAAGCGTAGCAATAGTATTATGAACACTGACGTCACTGCAGTGCGCTTTTTTATAATTTACTTTGTAAATAAAATCTTTCAATATTTTTACATGTCAAAAAGGCGCATTATAATATAGAGTTGTGGCTACGTGATGTACCCCTAACATATATTATGTATATTTAGATCTTTGGTCAGTGCATATAATTCAAGTTTTGATGTAAATAAGAGAAGAACGATAGAAAAACGAAACTAGCAAAATATTTAAAGGCTGTCGATTAATAATTGTAGACGATAAAATAATCCGTATAAAGTTTCACTGCTACTGACGAAGTGTAATTGGTGTAGACTAATATTAAATTTATAACAATTTTATATATATATATATGTTTTTAGTGCTAAACTGCTTGACATTGCATAATTTTATATGAATACTAAAAAAACTGATTATCATAATAGCCATTTGATATTACATTATATTTTGTGAGTTTTGAAAGCAAACAGTCAATATAATTGATCTGTTAAAGTCAGCATCAAATATGACTAGTCACTACATTTTTGTTAAATTTGACAATTCCACACAAAGGTATTATACGATACACCATCCCAGATCAACAACATTATGTAAATGGAATGTTGTTTGCATTACAACTGCGATTGTTCAGGTTGTGTATACAAGAAAATAATAAACAGAAATGTGCTTTGCATGTCTGCAGATGCTTTTGTTGGTGTTGTGGCATCACGGCCACACACATACAGGACGTATGCCGGGATTACCAAGAAAATAAACGACGCATTTCTACTTTAACAAAGCCTAGTTATTAGATTCAATGTAAACTTTTACCTACGGAGAAATAGCTGTAAGAACCATTGTATTTTATGTTTATATTAATAAACACCACGACTGCTGACAGTAGATATTCATATGGCCAGAACGGGGGTGCCGCGCAGAGAGTATGACTATACAAAAGTCACGGCCGCGCTACGCTCCATACGAGTCTATCAAACAGAGCGACACAGCATACACCTATCACTGTCGGCATTCGAGTCAGATACAACGTTATTGTTTTATTCACAATCCTGCAATTTTATAAACTTCATTAAGTAGGGCAGAAGCAACCCCTACAGTGTCATAAAACAATGTTCAATCAAAACTGAATGGTTGTAAAGAGATAGGTGTTCTATACTATTTAGGCATGGATTTACTTGCGTACAAATAAAAATTACTTAATACTTCAATAATTTTTATAGTTCCAGTGGAATAAAATTATTCAGCGTTATTTATTTATAAAAATGTATTTGAATTTTTTTAGGAAAGGTATTTAATTTTTAGTTATTTAAATAACAGTCATTTTAATATAGTTTAAAATATTCAATAGTAATTTTGTTGTTTTCGAGTTCACTTTAAATAAGTAGCTACTTTTGAAATAACCAGATTAAAGCTTTCAGCTTTACTTATGAAAGAATGATATTCTTGTTATTTCAGTGTTGTTTGATTCAATGTGGTTTGGCCATTAAACTTTAACATGAATATTGTGCCAAATCCAATAATTTTTGTTCTGTTTTGTCAACTCGATGTGACTTGTCACATTTTGAAACATAATAGACAATCATTGTGTTTTCTTTTTTTATTATCAAGTCAATTTATAGTCAAGTTTACTTCTTTTTTCTTCTGTGACTGTAATAACTCCGGAGCAGAAGGCCGATATTGAAACACGCTACAATTAGTGGGCGACAATAAATCGACCAACGATTTTCTATCGTCGTTGTCAAGTTTTTCTAATAACAATTGTACGTAAATGTAATAAATGAGTCATTTCCTTTTTGTATCCCAAGTATGGACGTGGTTGTTTATTTTTCATACGGTAATGGTTCTTGTGCGGTTTTAGTATGTTACGCAGTCAGTTTTTGTAGTGATTTCATTTTAATATCATTTTAAAGCGGTTTCATTTAGAGACAAAATATTATTTATAGTATACGTGGTTTCCTTCCTTAATTAACTAACCGCAAATAGGAATGAATTATGGACACTTCAAAAATAATTAAATTTACATTAGAAAATACTTAACTAGGTAATATGAAAATAAATTAATATAAAATTAAGTTATGTTCTTTCGGAATCTTTCGGTAAAAGTGAATTGTTGGCTTTTATCCGTAAAACCGAACAATTCACTTTGTAATAAATTTTAAGTCGAATTCTTTATGAAATAAAAAAATGCCAACATATTATTTATTATGTTGACAACAATGTACAGATTACGGTGTACATAATATATTTCTACAGAAGTTAAACACGCTGATATATATTTACAACCTCAATCTGTAGTCAATAGTACCTACTCTAGTAGTACTCAATTTGTAGCCATTAGATGACTATAATTCATATAATACTTACTTTAGATTAATAGGTTTAGAACACACATAATTTACACCCTATAAAAGCATACCCAATAGACCACCCACTTAATATTCACAAAGTCACTTTACCTAATAAGACATTTTGAATAGAATTTTTGTCCCTACTTACAACGGCCAACAAAAAGTAAAGGCGATTTCAATGATTATTTTTAGGCCAATAAGGTTCGTATTGTCATAGCGTCTGGCGCATCGTACATTGACACAGGCGACGCGTGTGGGCTTATTTAGCAACATTTGTTTGTAAATAATTGTTTGATGCGAACAGTTTTATGATTGTTAGCTTGGTTGAGTGCTTGTGTAGTCGTAAATACAATGCAAGTCCGAACCTTCGTTGAGTGTGAAGATATTTGAAGATAGAAGTGTGGAATAGTAAAATAATAAATGCAAACGTGGCACATTTTGGTTGCATAAAGCATTGCGCATTAGTTGGCATGCGGTAGATTTAGGAACCAATTGAACATTAAATATCAAAGATTATTTTTACTAAAGCACCGTCCATATACATAAATAGTTATAGCAACAGAAAAATTCCACATAACGGTAGGCAGCGGCTTTGCTGTGCCCTGGCATTGCAGAAGTCTATGGGCGGCGGTAACTACTTACCATCAGGTGGCACGTCTGCTCGTCCGCCTATTGAGGCACAAAAAACATTAACAATAAACTATCGTTTTAACAACCCTTCACGTCTATAAATAGCTCTAACAATATTATGTTAATTCGGCCCGACACAAAGGCATTACCACACCACTTGCAATAATCTTGTCAATCAACTCATCGCAAACACGTCGCGCGACAAACAAGCATCAACGCAACAAGCTCGCATCACGATAGATCATTGTCCCATTGTGATGTTAATACACTATCGGGAACGTTGCGCAAGCCGACTCAATTAAATTCGGACGCGAACGAACCAGTTTCGCACTGAGCCCGAACGATCTACAAAGGTCATGTGCGATACGTAGGTAATAAGTCTTTATTGCTATCGAATGCGTTTAATGTGATCGGTGTTTAAAATGGGCGGTGTTAATTAAGTAATTGGATAGAGATCGTAAAATTAATGAAGTTGTACTCGAGCAAATGCCACATAAAATGTTTCAGTAGTGTGAAATATTTTGTGAATGGTGTATCACGAAATAAATAAAAGCCTCACTAAAATCTAATTCAATTAATTTTGAGTCAGTGCTGTTGCAGTTTTATATGTAATGAATATTTTATTTATCACTTAAAACATGAATATCTTCTTTAATTTTAAATAGAACCTAGGTTATTAATTATATAATAATTTATTATATAATTAAAGAATATATTTTATAAGAATGTGTAAGATTTTGTAATATAAATAATTCGCCCGCGTGGTAGTTATTTTTGAGAGAAAAGATAGAAAATCGATGGAGACATCTTAAGCTTAATCTTAATATTATGTGATAATGGAGCATTCAAATGGTGAAAGAATAAAATCGGTCCAGTACTTTTTGAGCCAATTCGTTACAAACATACTTACATACAAATCTTTCCTCTTTATAATATTAGTATAGATTTCTTAGATATACAACCAGGCTGAACATTTAATCCTTATTCTAAGAGCTTATATCATACGTGTCAGTTTTACAACAATGCCAACAGGTGTTAAAATTGTTAATGTCATAAAAGTGTAAATTTTATGTATGTGTTACTTTAATGTGCATTTTGGTTACATTATTATTGTAATTCGTCAAGTTTATGCAAGAACGTTAAAATAACGAAGTAGTTAAAATACCTATGTGACTTCACTTAAAAAAAATCGTCGATGGAAATAAACTGATTAAGGCTGTTGAATATTCTTTTCCTTGATACGTAATGATTTTCGCGTTGAATTAATTGCGTATAGAAGCTTGATAAATACACATATATACATGGCATGGGTTATATATATTTTAACGACAGTTAATTGTATATATTATAGATATAGATTTCACTACAAATATTATATTTTAAGATTTCCTTTACGTTTACATCTTTAGTGTTATAACTTCTATACAGTAAAATATTTTTTTTTGTGTAGCGTGATAATATTTTGACCTGGGTCTTTGTGTCCTTTTTCCTAATTATTTACATACTTATCGACATGATAACATAAAAAATATACGTACCATTATTCGGATCGTACTCCAATTAATCATTATCAATTTGAATGTTATCAACATCTGTGCTGGAATGACAGATCTTAATTTATCGTTTTTGTTCGATAGATCGGAGTAATTTAATTCTAATGTAGAGGTTTGCTTAGATATCGTAATCGGATTATATTAACAATGATACGCCATTTATATCTCTTATCAGAATTAACTGTACAGTATGCTAAACATAAAAAAGTTACAAAAAAGTTGTGTAACAGGTTTCTGAACCTTGATATTATTTTGGTGTATTCTATTCTTGTGTCAGTATAATTAAGACGTCATTTGTTTTTGTGTAATAAGTTTGTTGAATTTTAAATGTCTAATAAAAAAATTGATTCCAATCAAGCTCGTGAGTTTATGTCAAGAAGTTACAATAGGTAAACGAAGTCGCTAGCGTTGCAGTGTTGTTATATATGGAATGTTTCGTTTTTATACTACAGATTTTAGTTTCTCGCGTAGCCCCTAGAGGTGCTCTTCATTTCGTCATATAAATATTTTACGTTGTCACTAGCGATTATACGTGAGAAAAGCTCACGATTGAGCTACAGAAGGCAGCAATCGATAATTCAAAACCCCATAATTAAAAAGTGAAATATTAAATAAACGACTTGTTCTACGAATTGAATGACTGCAGGGCTCATTTGCCCCCGCGACCCACGGAGAAGGTTCATCACATACTAGAAGGCAATGACATCTGTAAGGCCGCCGTGTTTTTAATGCATCATGTTACCGTTATATCAGACATTAGATCAATAAACAAACCGCCCGCGGCTTAACATACGGCCACCATAATCGGAACCACTTAACCAAGCCGTATACATTCCTGTTAATTTATCGAGCTGTTGGAAGTAGAGAAATAGATACCAGAAAATTTATGGATGAATATGTTATGGTGTGGGACTAACGAGGTCCATTTATTATTCGTGTTTTTTCTTTTAGCAAGGCTAACGAGTATTTGTTTTGCAGCCGTACTTCAAAGAAGTATCTAAATTTAATGTATTAATTAATATAGTAATTGCGTTTGTATTAATTCTTTGCGTTATTATATTTCTAATCAATATTTTAGACGTAGTTTATGACAATATTAAAATAAATTGTATATTTTCTTATTGTAGTCTTAAGATTAATAAAAATCACAATTTATATCACGACCTTTATCTTCACGCACAATAATATATCGCAAGTAAATAAAATTCAATAACATACAAATTAAATATTAGCTTACAATTACTTCACTATTCTTTTAATTTTTTAATGTTAATGTTTTTTTAATACAGGCCTAGTATTATTATTATTGTATAATGTACTACATTACACTGTATTGTGATGATTAAATGACAATTCTAGATTTAGATTAGGCCCCACACATAATACCTAATATTCAACCTCCTTCAATGTCTTTCAAACAACAATGCTGCTGAATCATGGCAAAAAAAGACAAAGTGATTGTACCTACGCAGACGGATTCTCATAAACGAGATATCTACCGCTTAGTATTTATATTGTAATATTAACATATTATAAAATATAATCGCAAGTATAGATAACCTAGGAAAGTGTTACACAAACCCGTTCGTATGTCAAGGTTATTAATCGTGTTTTAAAATATTGGCCTTTTGAATGTGTATTAACATGTATCGATTAGTTTCACACACGAACGGTCGCTGCACGGAGTGACCGAGCGACGGGTTCGCGACCGCGTGGGAACAGCCGGACATTATTTACATTAGTCGAAAGATCGTATTGTACGCGACATTCAACATTATTATCATATTATTGAGATGTTTGGAATTTTTATTATTAAATTCTAAAGATAATATACGGAATGTGTGAATTTATTCGATCTAAGCACCGAGTTTGTCATTTGTGAATATAAAATTCTAAATATCTGGATCTTTAGACGCGTTCAAAAATAATAATATCAATTTAGAATTCCTAACTAGGCATTCCTTAAATTGTTTCCCTAATTCATCAGACATGGACAAATTACTTCAAAAAGACGACTTTGTGTGCCTCGGTTGCCTATAATAACCAAAAATATTTTTTCTGATTCTCTTTATCAACCATTCAAAAAGTATATACATGAATTACTCTAACCAGTATTATGTGTGTATTCAGTATTTCTTAATCAACCGAAAAAATTATATCTTATTCATAGTATCGGTATTAAAAAAAATTAAAAAATTGTAAATTTCTTGGGTTTTATAAAGACAAACCTCCACCTACACAGGTGTTCCTAATCAGTAGTAGGTATGCTTAAGGCCTGTATTTTTTTGTATTACTCCTTTTATGTGATTCTGTATGTCATCTCAAGTACTAACTAAGTTTATTTTCTGCCTCGGTGGCGCAGTTGTAATTGCGCATGCATTACGACTGCTGCGTTGAGGTCTGGTTCTATCCCAGGGACGGGTAAAGTGATATGGAGTTTTTCTTTTTAGAAATTCTTAGTAATAACCTGGAGTCTGGAATTGTGCCCGGTATGGCGATGGCTAGCCACCATCACATTATGGGACCGTGATAAATTCGGAGAAAAGTGGGTGTACTGGTTTTACACGTCTGCCTACCCCTTCGGGGATTACAGGCGTGAGGGAATATATATGTATTTCTTTTTATTTTCCACACTGCTGAATTATAGTAGGTACATATAATTGTGTTAAGCAAACACTTCTCTCTTTTATCGTAACAACACAACATTTTATTGAATAACCTAGCGAGATTTATCGACACACATGTAGGTCGCTAGCTCTGGGCGTTACAAATCGATTGATACGCCTCCACTTCTTAGAAATTGTACTTATTTTGCAATTACGTAGGAGTGTATCTTGAAACTCTGTGTTGGGATGGCACTGGCTTAGAAAGCAAATAAAACATTTCTCATATTGTTAAATATATTTTGTCGGGGTTCTAGAGTTGGTGTACGATGTTTGGCCGTTTTGCGGCCTTTTGAGTACTCTGACACTAAACCCTCGACTGCTTCTTCACTTTCTTGCCCATGGCGTGTGAGGAAGCAGGGCGGCGTGATTGTGTTGAGAGCGCGGGTCAGATGGTCTCTCGCTACTTGGTACTCTAACTGGACCGCACTGCTGTTACCATCATGTGCAGTGTGGTGACTTTACCGTGCCAGGATAAAAAAAAATATATACGTAATTTAATATTAGGCAAAAACTAAGGCAACCAAACTTTTTAATGTCTATCGCACATACCAGTTTCTGGGGAACGCTCGAACGAATTTTATGTATACTGAAATAATAGTTACTAACTGGTGGATATAATTACTTACCACGTTAGCCAAAAAATATGCAAAAATAATTCCAAAATAAAAATAATATTGTCTGTCGCAGCAGGTTGAAAAATATATCAATGTTAGTATTACTAGCTCCAGGTGTATAAAAAGTAAAAAATCCAAAACATACTGTCCCACTGCTGGGCACGGACCTCCTCTACTAATGAGAGGGGTAAGGCCATAGTCCACCACGCTGGCGTAATGCGGATTGATAGACTTCACACACCTTCGAAATTTGATTTAGAATTCTCAGTCATGCGCAAGTTTCTATCCTTTATCGTTTAAAAACAAGCAATCATAACAATTTATACACACGTAACTTCGAAAAGTGAGAAGTGTATGACATTTGAGCTAGTTTTAAACCCGCGAATTTCGTCTCGGCTGTCTGTAGGACTTGCGACCCCCATAAATTACTATGCGTAAAAAAATCTAGCTCATTATAATCGTATTTATATGTGAAGTTTAATAAAAAATCAGTACAATTAAATCAATAAAAAACATAATTTATATTTATTGATAAACGTAACTAGGTACGTATCGTTTTACATAAAGGAAACCTAATAAAACATTATTATGTCTTTATAATTCAAAATCAGCAAAAACACAACATGTACACAGAAATATTTTTTTATATTTGATAAGTAATGACATGATGCAGCAAAAGTTTAATATTAGAGTAAGGCTGTAAACTACACCAAATTTATAAAAATATTTTATGAGCTACGAAAATTCTGACATAACGTTAGACCTAGTTGCTATATAAAAATACGAATAATGGAGTCGTGTAAAATAATATCTATTGCTTTTCTTACAATTCTCAATATTCTAAAATTACACCTAACAGTCACACTGACCTCCTGACTCTTCTTGACCCCACACTAGGAGAATTTGTTTTGTGGGTTTTTTTTTTTTATCCTAGCACGGCAAAGTGACCGCACTTCACCTGATGGTAAGCGCAGTACGGTCCAATTAGAGTATCAAGTAGCGAGTGTTTTCCCCCGCTACTCAACACAATCATGCCGGCCTGCTCCTTCACACTACGCCATGGGCACGAAGGTGAAGAAGCGGTCGAGGGTCTATTGTCAGAGTACTCAGAAGGCCGCAAAATGGCCAAACATTGTACCCCAACTCTAGACCCCCAAAAACCGGATGTACACTGGCTGATCCCGGAACGCGACACACTTGCGTGTGCCACTATGGCGGGTTTTTCACCCTGTGTACGGTGGTCGCTATCCGGGCGGATATGAATATCCTACCACCAGCATTAGGAAATGGGAATTAGGAATTACAGCTTTTTGATACACGTAAATATAGGTATACTATAATATTTCCTGTCATTGATTAAAAACTCTACGTATTACTGTCTCGGTGGCGCAGTTGTAATTGCGCATGCATTCCGACAGCTGCTGTGCTGAGGTCTCGGGTTTGAGCCCCGGATCGGATAAAGTGATATTAAGTTTTTCTATCTAGATATTCTCAGTATTAGCCCGGAGTCTGGAATCTGTGCCCAGTATGGCGAGAGGCTCGCCCCCTATCACATTATGAGACCGAAATTCGGCGAAAAGTGGGTGTACTGGTTACACCTCGGACTACCCGTATATGCATGTATTACTTATACGACATTTTTAACACAAAGCTATAACATTAATGTCTACCGCGTCGCTCATCGCTCATCAGACTCGACTTGCGATGCCTCAACTTCATTGTTTTTTGTATGAGTGCAAGGAACTCAAATCATCAAGGTTATTGGCGTAATTATAAACCTTAAGGACGTTAACAATAACAATAGTCAACAAATGCCAACCCAATCCTAGCCGTCCAGGTGCCACTTGTATGTGGTTATAAAGAAAGTATACAAAGTGGTTTGTATTTACTGGTTCGTCATCTCTGCCTACTCCCATAGGGGATACACTTATAAGTAGCGTGATATTTCTCTCACCTATAAAGACTGATAGACTTTAACTTATCAATGTTTTGTTCTTTTCTACCTTGCGCAAAAATTAATGCGATTGAACGAGACAAAACACATGATAATGAACCTACTGCTGTTTAAATACCCTCAAATCGATACAGAAGTTAATACATAAAAACTGACCTGAACAATAGAAGCGACGAGCAGTCCGAAGCAAAGGGCGATGCTGACTGTGTGGGGAGCGTTTGATGCGTTGATGGTGATGCATGACGCAACACCGATGGAAGTGAGCAGGAATGTGCCAGCCAGCTCGGCGATCAACTGCCGCCATATCAGCTTGTTATCTGTCACCTCTGACAGACCGATGATGGAGGTTGTCCCTGTTAACAAGGAATTAAAACTTATTTAAAATTCATTTGCCGTAAATATGAAATAACATCCAAGAATACCGCACAATACGAAGTTCTGGCTTGTATGTAACGGTTAAAGTCATAAGTCACTACAAGTAACATTTGATCGACATAACAAGAACCCAGATGAACCTAACAATGTTTAGCAAAAGTCCACATTCTAACACATGTGATATTAATATTTTTTTTATAACAGATACCAACTAATGAGCAAGTGAGTCACCTGATGGTAAGTGATCTCCAATAAACAACAATGATAATAGAAGGATCAAGGGTGCATCGCTACCAGCTTTAAAGGAAAGGAACAGGGATTGGGAAGGAACGGAGATTTGAGTCTCCGAAAATGCAACAGCAAGTTACAAGTACAAGTTAAGTACGTCACGTCGGTTTTCTGTGAGTCAGTGATAGTAACCATATCAAACCGGCATTTATATGTATATTAAACTGTCTACATCATGATTCTACCTCTTCGAAAGCTTTGTTTTCCAATAATTTAAGTGTTTATGAAACTACCACCGCAGAGTACGTCACAAATGTTTAAGATATGGTCTCCGAACAGCAAAAAAATATTGGCTTGATGTTTTAGAGGAAGAAATGGGAATTAAAGTTCAATCTCCAGATAATGCTCAAGATCGGGCATATGAAAGCATCTAAGTAGAAATGACCTGGGCATTAGACCAGGATAGTGCTAAAAGATAGAGGAAATAATGAATTATTTTCTTCAACTATAGGTAGAAATCTGAAAATAACATAAAACTATATGGCTAGATTTGACTATTAACTTTGTAGATTCTGCTTGAAAGTAATTTCTACATCCTTAGTTTTTAATTTAATAAGATCATTAATTCTACACGAACTGCTAATGCAAAGAAAACATTTACCTCACCCATCACAGTAAATCGTTATAATTTCTAAGCATAACATTTTACATAGTTGCATTCATGCGGGTAATAATTTTGCTCCAAGGAATGATTGAAAACTGCAGAATTATCGCTATTTGCCGAGAACTATTCGCGGTTCTATATAATTCCCCAGTCAGACTCGATAACAATCCATAATGCATACGTAAGTGGAGTTTCATACTATTTATTGTAAATTACTTTAGATTTGTAGCATTCGTTACCAAAAACCCATGCAAATATGGACCAGTAATTAAATAAAACTTACAAAAAGTTATAGTAATTTTGGGACATTTTAAGATAGGTCGCCCCAGAGTCGCTGCTCAGTAATATTTAAAATCGTGTCCTTTGTTTAAGGGGAAAGTTTATCACGAGTATGTTTGTGTTCAATTGTTTTTAAAATCTTAAATTGCCAACCAACTAACTGTTTTAATCAGTCTCGCGTGTACACCCCCACATCGTTCTGACCCCACACTAGGTTAAACCTGTATCATGGACATCAAAAACTACGAGGGACTACGGTCCAACAACACCCAGACCCGAAACAAATATCTGTCATTCAAACATTTGTCTCGGTGTTTGACCCGAACCCACGGCCTCCGTTTCACAGCCGGCTTCTCGCCCGTTGCGCCACGGTCTATAAGATGTTAACATTTTCTTTGATCTTAATATTATTTTCAAAAATAATGCGGATTCTCAATTCGGTATGTTTTGATGAATAGTTTACAGTTAGCGCACGAATCAACTAATAAAATAGATTTAATTTTCCAGATTTTTGTTTCCTAAAGCATTTTTTTACATAATGTACGCTTACGTGCAGATCGTGTTGTTAAAATATTTTAAATTGATCCTTGTAAATACCTAAACACTATTTCGTGACTAGATTTCTATAAAAGATCTACTTAATTGTGAAGGAAATGTTAATAAAAAGAAATAAGTAATTTTAATTACTGTAACAAAAGCCATTAAAACGCAAAAAAATTAGCAAAAAGGGATAAATTAATGTGTCATGATTATTGTTACATTCTAATTAGTCTATTAACATCGGAAATAACATCGAGAAATTGTTGTGGATAAACAAGTGATTATTTTTAGAACAAATGATTTCTCACGAGTTTTATATACGATAAAAACCTATATTTGATTTGAGAATAATTCCTTTGTATCATTATATGAAGTGAACTTGGATTTTATATCGAGTAATCAAATCTATACTTTAATAAACATAAACATATACACTCACACCTGTAATCCCCGAAGGGGTGGGCAGAGGTGTAACTAGTACACCCACTTTTCGCCAAATTTCGGTCCCATGATGTGATAGGGGGCGAGCCTATCGCCATACCGGGCACAGATTCCAGACTCCGGGCTAATACTGGGAATTTCTGGATAGAAAAACCCAACATCACTTTACCCGACCCGGGGATCGAACCCGAGACCTCAGCACAGCAGTCGTAAACGCATGCGCAATTACAACTGCCGAGGTAGTAGAGCTATACTTTAATAAGTTAATAATAATGTTTATAAAGTAATAAAATCACTTAATTATTATTTTATTGTTATTACAGCTCTACATAACTAAGACGTTTTAATACGAATAAAAAATTGTTATCTATGGTATTCATAAAGCAGTTGCTTTTAGTCGAGTTGTAATCTAAGTCACGAATAACATCACAACACCACTGCTTAGAACAAACGACACCTATCTGTGGAATTTAATTTAATTATCCTATCATTTTATCTAAAAATAAAATCTAGAAAACAATATTATCCTCAATCATTATAAATTGACTGAACTGGATACGAAATTCGTTGTTGATGGAATTACAAAGACAATTTCTTCCACAACAACAATTTATTCCTTTAGAAGGAAGCAAAAAACGGTACGAAACAGATTATTATCGAATACAGATCATAGACTCGGTATTCGTAGAGTTCTTTTTTTTAGTGCCTGGATAGGCAGACGAGCAGACGGGCCACCTGATGGTAAGTAGTCACCGCCGCCCATAGACTTCTGCAATACCAGAGCACAGCAGAGCCGCTGCCTACCGTTGATTAATTAATATTCGTAGAAGTGAATTTGAGTTATCCGCAACATACTTTCTAGTCTAGCTTTTAAACAGAACTTTATTATTTTAGAATTTTCGAGAATCTTCATTACAAACTACAAGCTGGCGTTCGCGAAGACAATACAAGGAATTTCATATTTGCCGTTAACATCTGTTATATGTTAATAGTGCTGATAACAAAAGGTATTTTTCAATGTCGCAGGCGCCTATTTAATGTATGCTTCATTGATACGCCACTTACGTATTTACATTTCAATATATTGGTAATAAAATGTATGTAATAATTCAATCAAAATCACTCGTGGAATGTAAAAGACAATTTCGGTAGACTGTATTGCTATATAAATACGGAATATATTTTTAGTACTTTTTTTATTGACTCAAATATTCGACCCTGTCTGAATCGAATCTACACATCACGCCCAGGAGCTAGCTTCTCATTTCATTTACTCAAGTAATTAAGATTTTTTTTGTTCTAAGGATTACTTTCTTTTTACAATATATTCTTCCACCAATAATTTATTTATTATAAAATAATGTTCGTATATTACAAAATGCTTAAAAATATTTTTCGAAATACATTTTACGCATACGCATAATTTTACAATACCTATGCACCGCATAAATGTTGCACCTATATATTTTTTTGACCTTTTAAAAACCGGACGATATCTATGAGTGTGTTTTGTACATACTCTGTATGTTTAGATGATGTTTTCTAAATGCCTCAAGATACAAAAGCTACTTTTGTATTGCGATCATTGTGAATGAAGTATATTATAGTACCCCCAGAATAACACACGCAATGACGGTCCTAGGTAGTAAAAAGCATTTCTGTGTTATTAAGAACAATAACTTACTCTTCTGCATTTCATCCATAGCGTAATCCGTTTTCATTATTAAACAATGCGTACACTTTCTATAAAATATAAATAAATACACCCCAACCGCACAATTTCGTCAGTTCAATTTAACCACTGTGAAAGTAATTTGTAATTGAAAAATTCCGAAGACGGCCGCGTTTGCGTTTGGTTTGTTTTTTCGCCGAGACTACCTCTCGATATGGCGTCGTTCACACAAGTGCCAGATCACCGGGGATGGCAGCCTGGCAGGTACAGACCACAGCCACCGGAGAGTGCACTTTTTATTCGCCGTGTGATTTCGTGATGCACGATCTACGCGAATTAATAATTATGCGTTCGCGCTGCGTACTCAAAAACCCGACGGCGGTGCGTCGCGTATAATGTTGTATTAGTGTTTTATTAGGTTTTTAATAATTGATTTGTTGAGTTATCACCGTAACATCAAAATTGTGATTTTTTTTGATAAGATATAACTTCAATACACATTCAGCGGTGTATAGATAAAGCTAAAGTAGTCGTAGGGAAACAAATCAATGATTCTTTATTATTTAGGCGTTAATGAGTAAAATATTGTGTAAATGTTTTAGTTGTAGAGTAAATCGCCATTACAATGCAATGTATAATAGATAAAAAGGCAAATACCTTCCTAATTAAGATTTCATTACCAGATTTGATGCATGTACTCTATTAGACATATTTTTTTAATTAAATAACGTAGAATATAACTAAAAGCACAGTTTAATGCAACAAACAGCAATAGCCTAGTCGGGAGTGGTGCTGACTGCTGAAAGGAAAGTCGTTGGTTCAAAACCAGCTCAGATACACCTCTGACTATTTTAAAATATAAGGCTACGTGTGAATTAATTGTTGAATATAGCTTGCATAAATAAAGTTAGTAAAACTTTACTTTGTGGACTTAGGCCTAACCCATCCCATTAGTTGAGGTCCAGCAATGAGGCATACTTAATGCATTGCTTATTAATGTCTTGCTATATGTACAGATACATAAAGAAGTTTATTTTCAACTTTAGTACTCACTCTTTATGTTACAGTATACTTGCAAAAATATTAGGAAATATAAAGTTATATAATTCCATAATTTTTTTAACACACATGGTCAGCAATTCTTTATTTATGCCTATTATACTAAACGATTTTATTTCATAGCTAGCGCATTTTAATATTATCAATGCAACAACTTTTAAAATAATGACCCGTCCGACTTTCTAATGTCCATTTAACATTTAAAACAATAGTGATAGATTCGTGTAAGAATTTAGTAATACCAGCATCTGGTTATTATTCAAATGTTATTCATAGTGCTATTATACTGGCAGTTGCATTTTTGTTGTTAATTGACTTACATACAAATCTTTCTCCTTTATAATATTAGTATAGATAAAAATAGAGAATAATCAGGTCTATGGCTGAATCAGGGATTTTAAATTTAATTATAATAAAAGGCTTTAGCTATCAGTATGGTTAAAAGAACACGGCTCAGTCTTGTATCGATGTGTGAAAACATTAATGTTTAAACGCCACACTTTAAAAGATTAAGTTTGTGCCATTTCACTGATTTTATAATTAAACATTTGATAAGTGTTATCGCTTAACAGAAATACAATTTTCTATGTGGGTCGGCAAAATTTTTGTTCAGGAATGTCAATTTTATGTAAAATATCATTAAATCTTTTTTGAGATAAAAGGTAATTTTGAATAAAATATAGCACGTTATCCATGGATAGTCAGATCTATAAGGGAAAAATATAGCACGTTATCCATGGATAGTCAGATCTATAAGGGAAAGAATTTACATAATTTGTTCGGTAATTTTAAAGAATATTTCTTACATACATACAAACATTATCTTTATATATATATATATTGGTTTTGAATCCCGCACGAGACAAATGTTTGTGTGAAAGACAGATGTTAGTTTATCGATAAACGCAACAACGTATGCGAAACTACGGGCAAAAACTAGTGGACAATAATGTACTAAGTACATTGACTGTATTAAAAAGTAAGACTGCCTCGGTGGCGCAGTTGTAATTGCGCATGCGTTATGACTGCTGTGCTGAGGTCTCGGGTTCGATCCCCGGGTCGGGTTAAGTGATATTGGGTTTTTTTATCTAGAAATTCTCAGTATTAGCCCGGAGTCTGGAATCTGTGCCCGGTATGGCGATAGGCTCGCCTCCTATCACATTATGGGACCATAATAAATTCGGCGAAAAGTGGGTGTACTGGTTACACCTCTGCCTACCCCCTTCGGTGATTACAGGCGTGATTGTATATGTATGTATTAAAAAGTACCTATCAAATATATATTTGTTTAACGTGCCTTATGGTCTTTACAGTAGTTCAATCTATTAACGTATTTCTTTGCAGTGTTGTTTTCTATCATTGCAAATAATTACAAAAACGTTTGAATTACATAATGATAACCTGTTTAAATATATACTTCTACCCACAGTAAGATCAAGTAATTATCTAATTCCGCATTTATTTGAATTATAAAAACATAATTCAGCTTGCTAATTGCTTTAACGTGTTGAAAAAGCTAAATTAAAATAAATGACAGTTACTTGAAATTGAAAATGGGTGCAAAAAATATTGGTTTTGCTTCTTATTTTATAAATATCATATTTATATACCATGTTTTTATCTAAAATGCCGATATGCAAGCTATTCGCTAATATGAGCTATAGGTATATATTAACCACCAAGTCACTGCACCATGGCAGCGTTTAAAATACTGGATGTATGTTAACTATCATGTTAGGAACATCAACAAAACTATGCAAGATGGAAATTTAAAAGGCACAAATACAATGTTTATATTTTTTGATTGATTTACACGGCACTGTTACACATCTCAGTGCTTAATATTAACATACACGCATGTCAGGATTCACTTAAGGCTTCTCTTTATAATTAATCTACCAGCATTACCCCCTAAGCTGAACTACGCGGCCATTGAACTATTTACAATTACTTACTGCCTCGCGAACGAACCACGAATATCCTGGCTATTACCTAGTCTACTTCACAAAACAACTGAACCAACTGAACTGAACCCCGGAGCGCGGAATGCACTCTGTTTTATATTAAACATTTACTACTCCCACTTAGGTTGTTATTATTAATGTACCCCCAACTAGTCTCCTAAATACCTCCGTTATACCTTCGGTATTTCTAATAATAGTAAATACCCTAATAATCAATAACAGCGATTGATATGAATATTAAAATGGTCTCTACCTGTTATCAAAATCATGATATACATAAGCTCACATCTATATCATCAAAGAATTCGTTAGACTAGTGAAAGGCGCCGAATTTAAGGGAATATCGAGTATAGGTATATATAAAATTTATATTAAATAAATAAATAATACCCAACAGTCACATTGTATTATTATATAATAGTCACATACTTAGTAAGATCTGAGAGACAGAAGTCTTATTTCGTGAGACTACAAGAGACTGTATATCTTACAACACCCAGACCCCAAACAAATATTTATGTATAGTACTAACATTTGTCTCGCTGCGGGTATCGAACCCACGGGCCATCCAGCCATTTACTCTTCAACTGCGCCACAGAGGCTGTCAAATAATATATTTCACGGTTTCACGTAACCATAAGTTCCTGTACTGTCAAAGCAATGCTGCAATCATTGCAGGGATTTGCCTCACAAACAGAAGCCTCTGGTGTTGCATGGGTCTAAACAAAAAACAATTAGCAATTGAATTACCACAATACTTCACAATCGAGTATACTTGTCTATAAATTTTATAACTAAGATTTATTTCTTTTTTTTACTATTAATAGTAAATGACTCACATATTTTGATCTATAACATTTATGGATTTTCCCTGTATTGATTAGTCAAATCAGAGTAGATCCAAGTTTTTAAAAATGAGAATTTATTATTTCCATTAAATTTTAGTTGTTAAATTGTATCATCTTATGAATTGGAAAGCTATGATCAGATATGACAATCAGTGTAGGCGCCTTCACAAATAACAATTTCAACTTCTTGGCTATAACCTTGCCTAATATCAAGCTCCTCATCAGTTTCCTATAGTTTTACAAGCCACCGAATACCGGCAGTCGTAAAGCAGAGGTACGATGTGTTAAAATTGTAAATTGTTATATCTTTATAGGGGATAAAGATATAACAAATTTATAATTTTTCATAGAACGAAGTGAACTTGACACACAAGTTTGTTTACCGGTGAGTGCGTTAATGATGATGGTAGCAAATTGGGGTACTTTATCAAAACGTTTTATGGATTCACTGATAACACACGGCTACCTACGCGAGTAAATGTTTACGTGTATTTTTAGTACAAGGCTTTTGCTTTTAAAAATTGCCTTTATATAGCGTTTATTGGGTGTTTGTGCAACCTGTTTTTTACTGAAATGTATAAATTGCATAGCGGTAGATTAATTCAATAGATACGCGAGCGCGTATGTATGGCGTGAGTACGCCTGTAATAATCGAAGAAGTAGGCAGAGGTGAAACCAGGACACCCACATTTCGCCAAACTTCGAACTTATTACCGTCCTAATATGTGACAGGATGAGCGCCTGTCGCCATATTGGGTACAATTCGAGACTCTGGGCTGATAGAAAAATCCAGTATCACTTTTACCCGACCCGGCGATCGAATCCAAAACCTCAGCACATTAGCCACAAAGGCAGTCGACATTAATTCAAATTGTAAAATAATAAATAAAGACAATCTTCCATCCCTTTGTTGATTTTGAAACCATTCATATTGCCCATTGCCATATTCTTCAATAATAATACCAGCCCTTATTAAATATCCGGGGCTCTACTAACTAGAGGGTTAACGTCCTAGTCCACCATGCTGGCCTAATGCGGGTAATCTTCACACACTTTTGAAGTTCTTATGAGTATTCTCAAGTATGCATGTTTACACACGATCTTTTCTTTCACCTCAAATGCATTAACATATAACATTTATGCTATTTGGGTTGGTTTCGAACCCAGGCCTTTTTCTCGGCAGTCACAATGCTACATGCTTGGAACTTGTCTATCGCTGCCTTTCTTGGTTTATAATTAGCTTATGGCCCCGGGCAGACGTTGTCCGGCCACAGACAGACAGACTCAACAACAGCGCCACCTATCGGTCCCAAAACTATCGTATCTATCAACTTTAATCAACTAAAGAACCAAATTTCATTGAAATAGATTTCAGAACGGTTTCGGAGTTGATCGCGGAACCAACGTCGTGACACGGGAACTTTATGTATTAAAGAAAGAAGTTATATCTTACCTTGACTTGAGGTTATTTGCATATTATTGTTATTTACGCATCAAAAACTACCGCTTCTTTGTTCTGTGACCACATGATCGATGGAAGATACAAAAGCCTTTAAGGCAGTTAACACATCAATTTACATACGCTGTCGTGTGATAAATACAAGCCCAACAATGGTAGTTTTCTAGAATCTTTTGAAATTCGTCGTCAAGTAAAAGTATGGCTTTCCTTCTTCCCTGAGAACTAGATAATGGCGGAAAATTATGGTATATCGCAATGCATGGTCTATGTTTTGCTATGAAGCTGACAAAAGTGAATTTGGAATCAAATCAGGACTAATTAAAACCTTAAGTGTTTTGTTTCCATTTTCAGCTGTATAAATGATGCCCGTATTAGAAGCACCGGAGGAAACAAATTAAAATGTCAAATCTGTTATTATCTAAAATATTCCAGTCATACAACATCAGATACATTTCATAAGGAAGCAGATGTGAGGACATCTCTACATACAGGAAAGTAGCTAGTCATACATTGTTCTATTACCTCTATATAAACTCATAGTTTACTAACATCGTATTTAAATTTATGCAAGTCTGTTACAAGTGTGTAATTTATATGCTATGGACATTTTATGAAACACTAATGAGGCATACTAAAAGTAAAATTTTAATATTTTGGTATGAATTACTACTTGTCACAAAACCAATGAATTTTAAAATAATTATTTTAAACTTTTAATTTATTTATGCAAAAAAAAAAACTTTTCTTTTAAATTAATTAATGTTGCTATAGCCTAGATGAGAGTGGTACGAAATGCCGAGACGAAAGTCGTAGGTTCAGAACTGTCCGAATTACATATACCTGTTACTTTTTGAAGTTACGTCTTAACAGGGAAGTAAACATCGTGAAGAAATCTGAATAACATGAATTCTCCATAGAAATTCAAAGCCGTGTAAAATCTATAAATCCACATTAAGACAGTGTGGTGGAGTGCGATCACTTATTATTATCGAAAGAGGCATATGTACCTATCATTGGGACAGCATGATAAAGGGTTGATATTTTTATTTTTTTATATTAAATAATGACAAGAGAATCTTTTATATACTCCAGCTTCCTAGCTAACTAAACACGTAGCATTTGAAAATTATAGCCTCGACGCGACATTGCGCGGACGCAGCAACCTTGACTTTGGATTAACGGGTAATTATGAATTATTCCGCACGTAATGCTGCAAAATTGCGTATTTAATACATAACTGAGAGTTAATTAGTAAGGAAGCTATGAGACGTAATGATCAATTCGTAAAAAAATAGACATTTAAAGAAAATTAGTTATATCATCTGAATACCAAAATGGCGTATTGCAATCTAATAATATAGAATGTTTCTGTATTGGTACGCTCGCCGATCACGTATCGGTAGAAAATTATAGAGTTGTACGACATTGCGCGGGCGCTGCGGCCGTGACATTGGTGTAAGTCGTAAGGGATAATGACAAATTGCCATCATTTGCGTCATACTTATTTTAAATTTTATATACTATACAGATACTTTATTTTGCTGGTTTTTCTACATACATATACATTCACGCCTGTTATCCCCGAAAGGGTAGGTAGAGGTGTAATCGGTACACCCACTTTTCGCCATAACAGGCATAGGTTCCAGACCCCGGGCTAATACTAAGATTTTCTAGAGAGAAAACCCAATATCACTTTACCCGACCCAGGGATCGAACCCGAGACCTCAGCACAGCAGTCCACAACACATGCGCAATTACAACTGCGCCACCGAGGCAGTCCTGGTTGGTTTTTTCTATGAGAGTAATTTGAAAAGCATTACAATAGAAATATAAATAGGGTTGTTTGACTGAGTCTGTACGCTCATACAAAAAAGCTGTTTCAATACAAAGATTGAAAAAGAAAAAATGAAAGAATTTCAAATACAATAAATCAATTAATAATTTTAAAGAAAAATTAAATAATGACCGGTGTCATCTGTTGTTTTATATTTATTACATTATTTGAGAACAATAAAGTTAAAAAATGGTGTAATGTTTATATGATTTTTTTATACGACAATTATTCAAATATTGACTAAGGAAATCTTATTATTACAACTCAACGCAGTTTTTAAATTTATTCCTATTTTCTAGTAACAAAAAACATCCAAATAATCCTCTTTTTAATCTACTACCCCAGAAGGCGAGCAATGTATTAATCGACTTATAACAAAAAAAAATATATTTTAAGATAATAATAATAATAATAATACTAGCCCTGTATTAAACATTGTCCCACTGCTGGGCACGGGCCTCCTCTACTAATGAGAGGGGTTAGGCCTTAGTCCACCACGCTGGCCTAATGCGGGTTGGCAGACTTCTCATACCTTCGAAAAAGTCTCAGATATGCAGGTTTCCTCACGATGTTTTACTTCACCGTTAAAGCAAGCGATAATTAACATTTTAATACACACATAACTTTAGAAAAGTCAGAGGTGTATGCCATTTGGGTTTCGAACCTACGACTTTCGTCTTGACAGTCCGTACCGCAACCAACTAGGCTATAGCTGCTATATTTTAAGTTATTTTTCTAAATGAATTGGTATATATTTCTCTTACCAACCAAAAGATGGATCATGCTGTACACTCGCATTTCCTCAAATATATAAAAAAAACACTTTAAGTCCCTACAAATATATCATAACAAAGTCACGAAATGTTTACACAAACTTAGAAGCAAATACTCAGACGAGTAAAACATGAATGCGTTAAGTAAATAATCTAGCGGTGCATAGTTTCCGATACTAAATCTCATGACGCAGCATTATTTGGAACGAAATCGTGTTTTTACGTTGAAACGCACATTCGTAACTAGGAAATATATAAACGCGACCTACGAACAAGCATTTTTTTACAAACGACGTCATTCGTATACTACTTATGAAACTAATCAGATTTTTCCGGTGTCTGTTATAAATATGCATGTAATTGCTGCTTTTGTTTGACGGAAGTATGCATAACGTCGTTGTTTCTAGATGATTCTAGCTTAACTAAAATTTCGAATATTTTTACGTTAAGTAAGAAATTTCATTGAAAGGACTTTAATGACAGCCCTATGAAATCCGATTTTGGTCCAAAAAAACTTATGCTTTTGACCTATCTTTCTGCCGGAGTAGGTAATCAGTGCGATGGTTAGTACCATAACCATCGCACTGATTAAAATATACAAAAACCTTAGTAGGGTTTTGTATATTTTAATAATGATTTTCTTATTTTATTAACTAAAATAAAATAAGAAAGACGATTACACAGTTTTAAATAGTAACTTTGATAATGATTCAGTGCCCATTCTCCCTAAAAATATATTTATTTATACTCTTTATTGTAAACTACAATACATAATATTGAAACACACCAAAAAGTAATTAAATTACATTTGGCGGTCTTATGGCTCTCGACGATTTTACTTAAATAACATTTTATTTTTATATTACCTATTATAATATGTCCAGGTAAAGGTGTCCTAAATCAAGCTGTGAGATTCATTATGTTGACGTAAAGTGGGATAATGCTTGAAAGATGATACTGTAACATAACCCGCTATGTCACTGGGACGCTCGCGCCATGGCGTCGCAACTAGTTCATCTCGTCGGGCAACCAATAGGACGCCTGTACGTGATATGATACCTAGATGTATAGATTTTTTTACATTGCGAGTTTGTTTGTTGTACCGGTTACTAGTAAGTTAACGCGCAAAGCTCAAAAAGGAGCGCCAGAAATATGTTCCAAAATTTACAACGTCGTATTACTCGAATTCGTGACCGTATAATAATTGTTATATTTACTCAGATGTCTATAACAAGTCGAATAAACAGACACTTGGAAAATTATCACCGACCGTGACAATGACAGTGATACGCTGAACTGTCAAATTTATGATGCAACACAACGGACACTGTTTTGTGTTATCGAATAGTTTGCTGTCTTCGCGCTGCGGAAATCACTCAATAAAAATAATGTGCCTGTCATGATAAAGTGCACATCTAAGTTTTTTTATATAAAATAAAAGGGTAGTCTTACAGTTGACATATTTGTTATAAACATTTGGAAAAACCTGAGGAAATTACAGGAAAACTCGTCGATCGCATATATCGTAAGAGATCGTTCGAGAGGACTCCTTTGAATGACTCAAATTATCGCTATTTTGATGTATTAGAGGAAGACATGAGAGCCAATAGTCACTACGGAAAAATAGTCTCCGAGTATAGAGAAGTCTAAGTAAACTCACATAGTTGTTGCTAATTCGTAATAAGCAAAACCGAAAACTAAACGTGCTTGCTGCCAGTATTAAAAATATATATAATTAGCTAAGTTTTAAAATCCTTTTATATCAACCAAAACCCGAAATATCTTCTGAATTAATTCTAAACTGACCGCAGGCGACCGTGACAATGAACGGCGCACGCTTCTTTGCCTTGAGCAAAAAAATAATAAAAAGACCGATTCATACTGCAATACAATGCGGCGAGATTTTACAGAAATCAATTCAATTCTTTTTTAAATTGATTATAGTATTCGTTTGGCAGTACGCCTATTCGAAGGAATATGTGATATACGTTACTAATTCTTTCGGTAAGAAATGCAGTATTATACAAAAATAGAGGTGTATCGTCATGTGAACTATGCTAAAAAGTCTAGCAAAAATATCACTAAATATACCCATTAAATTTTTGTCTGCTTTTTTTATTAGATGCGTTGTCGTGTTGTGGCGTCGAATAAAGTAGCAATAAAAATATTAATGCCAATATTATTCTCTCCGCAATGGTTTGAGGATTTTTATGTTCTGATTCATAAAATTAAAATTGAGTAAAGCCATAAATGATTGACGCAACATTACAGGTGCATTTTTTATATTTTTTGTTGATATCGAATATGTCGCCTATGTCTCCGTAACTTTGACAAAAAAAATGATAGTGACTCACGATTTCAAATTCCAAGACTATACTTTATAGTTAAACAACATTTTGTCCGCCCGCATTTTCCATATCTTTATTGCAGTTATCTTGATCATAGAAGTAACAGAAGTTTATAGTGAATACCGCTTCTTGTAACTTGTATGACGCAGTTGGCCGACTAGTTGAAAGATGAAAACGACGTGGCCACTCAAGGATTTAGTTTCACGTTAGGACTGGGTGTCGATTGACTTGCTAATTTATTGTACCGAGTACCAACACAAAATTTAAGTATATAAAAGATCGTGTTTTTAATTTATATTTAGAAATTAATTTAAATTTAGAAAAACATAAATTGAGTTTTTATTTAGTCCAAACGACAGGCTATGGTCTTTCAACTATACTGCCTAGTCTAGTTTCTGTCGTGAAAAAATTATTGCGCGGGAAACTAACTTAATATTAACTTTTTAATGTGCAAATATAGGCATAGGCATACCATAGGCAAAGATCCTGTTACTTATTCTTAACGAACACTGCAGTTTTACATTTAAGATTCTCCTGTCTAATAATGTTGTATGAAAGGTACGTTACAAATAAGTAAATAGTATTTAATGGTTTATTAATCTAATTAATCTTGTAATATTACTTTGCGATCCAACTGATCGATTAATCAGTAGGATAGCAAAATAGATTCCCATTTGTGGCACACGTCTAGATTTTATTACAGAATACCTAATGTATATTCTGCTATTGTAATAACCACTTCGAAATACATAGGTATCTCATCGAAATGTTACAAGTCAGTCGCCACTTTTGATACAGCCTATAATTCAGAGAAGTAGGTACGCCATTTGCGTCAATCTACCTGTCTATATAATTTAGTAGTGTACAAAACTGCAAAAATCCCCATGCGTCGGTAGATCGGCATAATAAAATGCAGGTATTAGTGAGTCATGCGTTGGATACTCGTACAGAATGCATGAATAAATTTGATAGTTTTTAAAGAATAATTTTTGTCAGTAAGTAAAGAATAAGGCAGCGATAGCCTAGTTGGGACAGTTCTTAGATCAAAATATATCTAAGGACTGTGAAGACGAAAGTAGCAAATTCAGAACCAGTCCAAATGGAATAATTGTTTATGAAGGAACATATTATTATGTATTTCGTGTTAATGATTGCTCGCTTTAACGATAAAAGACATCGTGAGGAAACATATCTGAGGAATTCAGCACAAAATTTGAGAAGATATGTGTAGACTGTATAAGCAGTGCCACGAAAAGAAAGGTGAGGTATCACAAAAGCCGCAACGGACCTCTACGACGATCCATGACCACGACGACTCCGCCAGGAGTGCACGACCCAGAAGAAGATTGTGTAGTCTACCAACCCGCATTAGGCTAAGGACTAATCCTTCTCGTTGGGACGCTCGTACTCAGCAGTGGGACAGTAAAACAGGGCTGGTAAAAAAATACATTCAGAATAGTGACACAATTGTTTATTTAAAGTAGGAAAATTGTTTGGTTCATTCTATTTGTAAGCAACGTGAATGTTTAAAATACAATAAGTGGAAGTTTTTTAATTCATAAAAAGTACACCGACTTCAAAAACAAATTATGCGTCACTATAAAATTTGATTGATTGATTGATTTTGATTTTGATTGATTTTTCTGAGATCCCATCATCAGATCCTGACTTGGTGCCAATGGGATCACCTGGGAAGTATACACTTTTAAACAAAAATAGAATTTCTCGAATCGGTCTAGGCGTTTTCGAGTAATCGGGGAACATACTAAGATACCGACTAATTGTTAACCTCCTCCTTTTTTTGAAGTCGGTTAAAATGCACTTCAAGCTCGAACATTGTTGACAATGTTAATTTAAATTTATAGGTATTTTTCGTGGTATAAGCATACGAGCACAATCACCATCGGCCATAAACAGCATAAGATTTATAAGTATTTAAAAGAAAGGAAGGAGTTTGGGTCCAGAAGCTATATTTAGGCCTCCGGAAATCTCTGTCATCGACCGCAACGCAACAACAAGCAGTTACTTCTTCTTCGTTTCTAATAGTGGCTCGGTCGAACCGAGCTCGGCGAATTTACAAAATTTAATTACATGTAGACAAAACAGTATAAAGTGTGGCTCATTGTAAATATGGTGGTGTTTATTTTTTCTATTTAAATGATTTGCTAGTGGTAGGATATTTATATCCGCCCGGATAGCGGACCACTGTACACAGGGAGTAAAACCCGCCATAGTGGCACACGCTGGTATGTCGCGTCCCGGGATCAGCCAGTGTATATCGGGTTTTTGTCGGGGGTCTAGAGTTGGGGTACGATGTTTGCCGTGTCGCGCCCTACAGAGTACTCTGACATTACCCTCGACCGCTTCTTTACTTTCTTGCTCATGGCGTAGTGTGAAGAAGCAGGCCGGCATGATTGTGTTGAGTAGCGGGATATAAATTGTCTCTCGCTACTCGATACTCTAATTGGACGGCACCATTACCATCAGGTGCAATGTTGTCACTGTGCCGTGCCAGCATATAAAAAATATATATGTTTATGTCAAGTTTTCATTTTTTTACATTGGAAATAGTGTTGTTATATTGCAGGGTGTCGGAGGAGAGTTCCGCTATTTAATACATAACTCACCCCTCTCGATGTATATAAATAAGTAGCACCCACACAAATGTAATCCAAACCTTCACGGTAAATGGTGGCGATTTTAGCGTATCGAACTCGGCATTGGGCAGCCTTGAGATTTCCGCATAGTGTCAGTTATCAGAAATAGCGGGTTAAATTTATTAAATATATTTAATAATCAGTTGAAAAGTTTTTAGTTTAAACGTGTCTCTAATATGCGGCTATAAGATGCGTGCCTGCATTTACCCTTTTATAAAACAGATAAATCTTTCATACAAATTTCGAAATTTGTGTTCATAATATTAATGAAATCAGTATCTACCAAATAAGTTTTATATAGGCTTAGATTTATAACAGTTTAAATGTAGATTATTAATAAAAATAAATTGTTAATTCAAACAATATAATATTATTGAAAAACCACTAGGACCAAAAGCGACAAACCTAGAAAATTCTATTCATAAGACTAACATCATTTTCCACGACCAAAAGTGTAAGCTTTAATCCACAACATCTCCCGCTAATGCTCTCGCTTCCACCTATACTTTACGCTACATAGCATACTACGTAGTGTTGTCCGTACATACACTGCGGACGACAAAAGCAAGACACGCGTGCAGAATTGAAATTACATACAATTTCCTACACGTTGGTTTTATAGAGGAAGGTTCTAGCATAATGGGCGCATTAGATCCTTATTACGGCATGCGACTGAATAGTAATGAAGATTTTGATAACATGATGAGCATTTATTTGATATTGAATTCAGTGTTATAATTAGCTGCCTCGGTGTCGTAGTTGTTATTGCGTACGCGGTACGACTGCTGTGCTGAGGTCTCGGATTCGATCCCGGGTCGGGTAAAAGTGATATTGGGTTTATTGTCACCAAATACTCAGTATCAGCCAGGACAGTGGAATTGAGCTTGATATGACAATAATATTACCTCTGTTACGTCATTGGACGGTAATAATCTCTGCGAAATGTGGATGTACTGGTTACACCTCTGCCTACTCCTTCGGAGATTACAGGCGTGATTGCATGTGTATATATGTATGTATTGTCCGAAGACTGAATGTTTTATGAAATGCTTTGTGTAAGAAAAGATAGTTTATCTGAGAATGTTTTCTATTATACGACCTTTAAAGTCAAAAAATATAGATTAGGCAGTATTAACGCGTGAAATGAATATGGGTTCTGTTATAAAATTTTAAACATATATATTATACTAGATGTTGCTCCGCCCGCGTGGAGGTTATTTTTGGAAGGAAAGGTATACAATCCATGGAGGCATCTTAAGCTATTATACCTTTCTATATTTTGCTATCCCATCGGAAGCGTGCATTTTTCCGGGATAAAAAGGTGCATATGTAATTTTTTGATCCCTAAACTACCAATATGCAAAAAATCATGTCGATCTCTTGCTCTGTGAAAAACTAAACTATCCCACGGGAACTATACATTTTCCGGGATAATAAGTAGCCTATGTGTTATTCCAGACTATGATCTATCTCTGTGGCAAATTTCAACCAGATCCGTCCAGCCGTTGTAGCGTGATTGAGTAACAAACATCCATCCATCCATCTAAACTTTCGCATTTATAATATTAGTAGGATTATCATATTTATAGTGGTAATAGTAGAATGGGCCGGCTCGACCAGGGTAGTACCACTGTCTCACAGAAAACCAATGTAAAGTGACAGTTTACTGTCGCATACATGTTCGCGCATACATGATACTCTCGGTATTGTGGATGTTCATAGGCGGTGGAGATCACTTAACATCAGGTGACCCACCGGCCCGTTTGTCGGACGATGCTATAAAAAAAATATCTATTGTTAAATGTCTAATACTGCTACTATTAAAAAGTTCGTCATATTCGCGAAACAATTGACACTCGTTACTTGTTGATAAACCCGATGAACGTGTATGATCGTGGGAACAAAGTTAATAATTATTTAACATGGAATGTGTATTGATAATAATCATAATATTTATATAAGTCGAATGAATCAAGATGAGGATTATAAAATAATTTATGTACCTAGTGTTTACGTAATGTAAAGCTTTGTCCTTGTAGTCATTCATAGGAAATGAAAATTTGTCTGTTAAATTAGCCAGTATTCATTATTTGATTTATTAATAAATCCATTTTAAATGTGAGTTTCGATTAAATAAGAAATACACCCAACAGTCACACATAATTTTACACATACTTCTAACCCCACCCTAGGTATCGTGGGTATCAAGAACTACGAGGAATACGTTCCCACAACACACAGACCCCTAAACAAATATCTGTCACACAAACATTTGAACATCGAACCCACGGGCTCTCGTTTCACAGCCAGCTATTTCGCCCGTTGCGCCACAATTACTTATATATTATAACTAGGTGTTGCCCGCGGCTCCGCCCGCGTGGAAGTTATTTTTGGGAGAAATGCCTTCGTGGAATGTGGTATACATCCCAAGAAATAACATTTTTCTATGTTTGTCTAGTAGCCGGTTGCCGGGCGGATACTGTGGAAAGTCGCAAGGATCTTGTTAAAGAGATCCATCGGACCCTAGATCTTATCGTTGCATGGGATATTAACGAATAGGGTTGAATTTAATGCCAAGGCAACCTAGGTGTGCCCGTTATCATGCAATAAATCCCCATTCTACTGTTTAACTTTTGGAGTGTTCTACTCTCAATGAGAAAATTACTTAGTAGGTATCTTAGGTATAAATATCCGATGTGATCTTAAACCAAGGAGGTAAGCTATGTATTACCAAATGGTAATGAATCAGTTATCGAGCGGGATGAAAAATAATTGAATTACTAAAATGACTATTAAAAAATAGGGGTTGGTCATATTATGCCTAACGTGGTGGTTTAATGCCACATTATAAAAAATAAAAAAAATGTTAGGGGTGGACAACCCTTATCACTTAGGGGTATGAAAAATAGATAGTAGCCGATTCTCAGACCTACTGAATATGCATATAAAATTTCACATTAATCGGTCAAGCCGTTTGGGAGGAGTACCTTTGGTAACTAACATTGTGACACGTGAATTTTATATATAAGATTTTTATCTTATTGTGGCATTGTATATATATTATATATCGTATATTTTTATACCAAAAATGTTAAGACAGTTATTCAGGCGTTAGTTGTGAGGTTTTAAATTTCAGACACTTTATTTTTAATACTAATACCAGGAACATTTGAACGTGTATAACGTATGTGATTCATCATTCAACTTCAAAAACTGTGAGATTAAATCCGACACCATGTTAAAAATAAATGTACATACATACATATACACTCACGCCTGTAATCCCCGAAGGGGGAGGCAGAGGTGTAACCAGTAAAAATAAATGTATTTCGTATATATAACTCAAATACGCGTCAAATCAGAACCTCCTTTTTTGTGGTAAGTTAAAAATGCAGACAAACCTTTTTTAATTGCTCCTGTTCGATTTATGTACTAACTTTGAATATTATCGAAGATTCTATAATTTTCAACCAGTAATAAAAAGTATTGTATACAATATTAAAATGCCGCTTTACCCAATATAAGAGTAGCCGGAGTGGTATGAGAGGTCACGGGTTTGATTCCCGCATCTAGTTTCTGATATCCATGAATGTTTATTACGGGTCTTTGTTATTTTATTACGGGAAAGCCTTCGTAGTGCCTGATATTCAAGACACAAGGTTCGCAATCTGGAATGGGGTCAGGACACTCAGATGTTATTATATCAAAAGATTTGTGACTGACAATAAATGCATTTAAATAGACATATTATACAAAGCTAACCCAAAAAATCATCAAATAATTTTTAATACTAACTTAAACGAAAATGCAAGTAAACATCTTAATAAAAAGATAACATCGGACACGCATATGCGGTTAAGGCAGTTTGTTGTTTCTGGTAAACACAATATGTGAAACCCACATGTTGCAAATTTTATTAAGAACCAGCTTAAGGAAATACACACTTTCGTCCCAGAAAATAGAAACAATATTTGTCAACAATGATGACTAATTTGGACCAAAGATTTCATATGACTTTTGAACAATTACCAGTGAATTATACATTTAAGTCGAATCATTAAGTTATCTGTATCATTCTTAGAGTTCGAGTAGGTTTAGTAGTAGAGTTAGAGCCACGAAAGTGGTAGAGCCACGCTGTAGACATATTTGTCAACAGCATTAATGGGCCGGCTCGACCGGGGTAGTAACACTGTCTAGAAGACCAACGTAAAGTGACAGTCCACTGTCGCGTTTCGTATGGTAAGTGAGATATCCGGAGGCCCAGATTCCCCCTTTCCTTCCCTAATCCCTATTCCTGTCCTTTAAGGCCGACAGCGCATACGTGATACTTTCGGTATTGTGGATGTTGAGGTGACCCACTGGATCGTTTGTCAGACTATGATATATAAAAAAAAGAAAAAGGTTAGGTAGGTTTGTCAACAAAACACAATTTCTGTATTCATATGCCCTTAGTTCTTCCATCCAATTCATTCCAATCCATTGACAACCTTTTTGTCCTATTTTGCACAGATCAGACATCAAAAACCACCAAGGACGTCGAAACAATAATGAAAGCTTATAATTAATATAATAATATTACCAGTCCTGTATATAACTTTGTCCCACTACTGTACTACTGGCCTCTAAAAAGCTTATCCTCTTTCTTAACCTCTGTTAGGCCTTTGTCCACCACACTGGTCTAATGCGAGTTGGTAGAATTCATATACCCATTAAATTCTTACGGAAATTCTCAAGTATGCAGGTTTCCCCACGGGGTTTTGTTTCACCGTTAAAACAAGCGATGATTAACACACACGTATCTTTAGTGAGAGGTGTATGCCATCTGAGCCGATTTCGAACCTGCGACTTTTGTATCTGAAGTCCGTACCACTACCAACTAGACTATTTTTTTATTAGATACTATTGCTAATTTAAAAATGAGTATTACAAAAATATTTCCCAAACCTATCTGCTAGCTGTACATGCCAGGTCATCATAACATTAAGATGGCTATTTTTATTATTCGATATCAGTTTTATTATTAACTCTCTAACCATTAGGCGGCAATATGCAATTTATCCAAATGCATCTCAATACTGAATTACCATAAACACAAGGTCGGAGGTCTCGAGCAGTTTTAAAAAGTAATAAAACTTATCTAGAATTTCTCTATAGATCAGTTTAATATCCACCATTAAATGCATTAGTAAATTGCACGTCGGTAATAAAAGTTGCCTTGGAGGATTTGAAATAATGTTTGTATACACTCCTACACGCCGCGCCGACACTTACAGGGCAATGGCCTATTTTTTGCCAACACTCATGAAGCAAATTGAATCGAAATATACTTTTATAATTTCGTTTTTTATTATAATAGAACCAAAAATTTGGTGTTATTATTGTGTATAGCAGCGATAGCCTAGTTGGTTGCGGTACGGACTGCCAAGACGAAAGTCGTATGTTCGAAACCCAAGTGGCATACATTTCAGACTTTTCTAAAGTTATGTGTGTATTAAATGTTAATTAATAATGTTGTTGTTGTTGTTGTTGTTTGTTGTTGTTTATTGTTGTTTGTTAATTATCGCTTGATTTAACGGTGAAGGAAAACATCGTGAGGAAACCTACATACCTGAGAATTGTCATAAGAATTTCGGAGGTATGTGAAGTCTACCAACCCACATTATGCCAGCGTGGTGGACTAAGGCCTAACCCCTCTCATTAGTAGAGGAGGCCCGTGCCCAGCAGTGGGACAATATTGAATACAGGGCTAGTATTATTATTATAATAGAGCCAAAAATTAGGTGTTATCATTTTATATGGCCAGCCGCGGTACAGCGGGCGAGTAGCCGCCTCTGAAACATAAGTGACGTTTCGATATTTATAATAGAACGCCTTGTTCAATGAAGCCTCGATTAATTTATTATACAAAAGTGTCCGTTATATTGTCAATCAATCAACGTCCTTTTTGCGTCGGATTCTAGTCACACTAATCATTGACTTCGTATTTGGATAGATATATTTAACTTTTTGTTGAGGTGATTCTTAACGTTGTCATATTATGGATAAAATATTAATAATATAAAAAAAGTTCCGTTCCTTTTTTCGCATATAAATTGTAAGTTACTCCAAAATGTCTAACGAAAAGAAGAACAATATCCTAAAAAAGGAGGAGACAGAGATGTGGAGAAGCTCACTGTGGGTTTAATAAAATAAAAGTGACAGGGGACGAATATAAATTATTTTAGCCTTTAGTTGAATAATGAGTCGAGCAGGTCAACCGTTTAGAGGTGAACTCCCAACAGCCCTGCATGTCCTGTGCCTAAAACCATGACTTCCACCGATGTTTGTATGGTAAGCGTTCTCATCGTCCAAGTCATTGGTTCTTCTTAGTCGTGCACTCTTAGCAGAGTGGTCGTTACGTCGGATCCAGTAACATTTGTAGTAGCGGCTATCGCGATACGTCTACATTGATCTCTGTTACACACATTGCGAGATCATTCCGTCATTATAGAGTGTGTGATGGATTAATGAGGTCTGCCCATCTTCTCAGAGTGCAACCACGGGATATCTCGCCTTATACCTTGCACTACCAAACGCTCAATCGAGTCTTCATTGCAGATTACGTTTCCGAGGAACTGGCGTATGGTACAATCTTTTAAATAGAGATCATCAACCGAATCTGGGTCGTAATTTGAGATGCGCATCATCCGCGTGGGAGGAGTCATTTTGTCATATCACTATATCCTCTATCTATTTATAGTTTGTGACCTCACTGGACTATCTGTTGATTAGCGGGGATTACTAAAATATTCCGATGACATATGACATCCTGACGAATTGAAATCGTTATTTGAGTGTTCTATTTATGTACCCATTTTAGGCAGATATCATCTTGATTTAACTGATTACGTCATGTTCATTCTTTTATGGAGTGTGTGTTATGAGTTAAATACTCTAAGTTTATGGATCACCAAATATAAGCTTAAAGTACTAGTTACTAACTGAATGCTAAAAGAAAAATCTCCCTTATTTGATATTCAACTAGAGTTTGACTAACGCGACACACAACCCAGATGTATTTTTTATTTTATAATCACATATATAGGTATTATAAATTGATCTTAAGCAATATAATACCGAAATACACACGAGTATTTTTTAAAATGTCGGTAGCATATTATACTTAACATAAACTATGAGAGAAACAATTGCTAACAATATATAGCTAATAATAAATATGTATAATAAAATAGATGAAGAGATTAAAAATGTTAATATAATTTTTCTCAATCTATGACTATAAAATTAGAGCAGTAAGAACATGTGTATACCAAATTTATTGAATGGTATAGGTAATTGAATGCATAATATTTTGTGAAATTATTACAGTAAAATTCTAAATTGAATCTGTATATATGTAGTTGAAGAATTTTAGTAATTGCGTGTCTCGTATTCTAAGGGGCGATATATAGCCTCTATTCGTATATATAGAGACAAATTTCTACTGGTACCAAGTAAATCGTTCCAGACATTTACACCGTTAATAAGATTAATTGTAATTAATTTATTATGTTTAAAATTATTGTCAAGTATAAATGATGACCACCAATAACGGACACGGGAAACCCGAAACTGGGAATTTGCGGTTGATAATGATTGTGTGCTCATGGTAAGTGGCGTACGAGATAACTATTCCATTATATTCGAACCAGAAATTGATAACATATTGACAGGACCTAACATTATTATAAATTTCATCAGTTTGTTACATTCCTCATTCGGAAGACATAAGCTAGCATTTATAATACACATTAAAAGGCAATTTACAAATAGATAAACTACATATCTCTGCCTCTGCTATCTAACTGCCTCGGTGGCGCAGTTGTAATTGCGTACGCGGTACGACTACTGTGCTGAGGTCTCGGGTTCGATCCCCGAGTCGAGTAAAAGTTATTGAGTTTTCCTATCATGTAATCTATATCAGGCATGAGTCTGGAATTTTGCCCAGTATGGCGATAGACTCGCCTCTTTGCATGGTAATAAGCTGGGCGAAATGAAGCTGTATGTATAAACTACATAAAGATCCAGATATTAAAGTGGCTACAAAGACCAATAACCATATCTCATTGTTTCATTACACAATTTTCATGTGAAACCAGAGAGCCCACCGCACTAGGTATGGTGATGTGTGCAACAATAAAATTCGAAGCGCTCTTTCCATACGATCATGTGAATTAGTTCCAATAACTTGCACCCATTAATCAAGTTCTCACACGAATAGTGAATGCATGCTTGGTTGTTTGATATTTACATACCGCACGATAGCCGCATGGTAGAAAAAGAACGTAGAAGATTGTATGGAAAATAATACTTTTTGACAACACTGCGAATATCCATACTAATACTATAAATGCGAAAGTAACTCTGTTTGTTTGTTTGTTACCTCTTCACGACTAAACGGCTGAACGGATTGTAATGATATTTGGTAAGGGAATAGATTATATCCTGGAAAAGGACATAGGCTATCTTTTTTCTCAAAAAACAACCTTGAAAGGGGTCAAATAGGAGTTCAAAATTTGTATGGGAAATCCATAATTCCTCTACTTAGGGGTCTGTAAGTTCATATTTAGGCTTTTGGTAGTAAATAAAGAAATACGTGTTTCAACGTTTTTGAAAAATCATCCCTAAAAGGGGCAAAGTGAGGTTAAACTTATGAAGAATTCTTTAGATGCTATCTCAACATTCAGGCACAACTGACACAACAACACCTGAGAGGCTGGACAATCGCTACAGGTGCCTCAGTGCAGAAGACAACTCCTCGGATTGTATACTTCTGCTCCCGAATATAACCTCCACGCAGGCGGAGCCGCGAGCAACAGCTAGTCATTATATAAAACATCACCAGTGATCTAAACAACTATAAAATAACCGAATTAATGAAACCCCTAGCTAGTCAGGCCGTCACAGCTTGTTTTTGAGTTTTCGATTCGATTGAAATTCGCACAGGGGTCCGATATGGGAATTTGTACCTGATATGCCGATAGGACTGCCTCGGTGACGTAGTTGTGTTCCGCTGCTGTGATGAGGTCTCGGATTCGATCCCCGGGTCGGGTAAAGAAATATTCAGTTTATCCGTTTTTCTATCCAGGAATTCTCAGTATAAATAAAAAAAATACACCCAATAGTCACACACATAGTTCAAACCCCACACTAGGTAAAACCTGTATCGTGAGTTTATAGCTATAAACGAGAAGGAGATACTACGGTCCCACAACACCCAGACCCGAAACTAATATCTGTATGTCACACAAACGTTTGTCTCGATGCGGGAATCGAACCCACGGCCTCTCGTTTCACAGCCGTGTCTCGACCGCTGCGCCACGGAGGTTGTAAATGTATGCATTGGGTGGAATTGGTCACATTTTTTTTTGATACCAGACTAAAAACGTAATCATTCATCAATCATTATGCAACACACTGCACAAATAACATATGAATGGAATATTTCAAGCGTAGCGAAAGGGAATCACTTTCACAAAATCCTTTCACCCATCGCTGGTCGTTGAGCAAAACCATCCAAAAATCAATTCTTAATGCATTTACCACACAGTTCAGATTGACTAAAACTCAAGTGATAAATTGTAGCTAAATACCAGTGATTGACGTCTCCGTATGGTCTTCGTAATCTTATTGGATAAGCGCGATTTAGCAATTACCTTTCTTTATACCTATGATATAACTACTTTAAGATAAGTAGCTTATAGATCTGCTCTTTGTATATTATAACAGTAAAATGAGAATGGTGTTTATATACCTGCCTTCTATAACTATTTACTACTACTTATGCTCTGTGTATAACAGTAAAATGAGAATGGTGTTTATATACCTGCCTTCTATAACTATTTACTACTACTTATGCTCTGTGTATAACAGCAAAATGAGAATGGTGTTTATATACCTGCCTTCTATAACTATTTACTACTACTTATGCTCTGTGTATAACAGCAAAATGAGAATGGTGTTTATATACCTGCCTTCTATAACTATTTACTACTACTTATGCTCTGTGTATAACAGTAAAATGAGAATGGTGTTTATATACCTGCCTTCTATAACTATTTACTACTACTTATGCTCTGTGTATAACAGCAAAATGAGAATGTTGTTTATATACCTGCCTTCTATAACTATTTGCTACTACTTATGCTCTGTGTATAACAGCAAAATGAGAATGGTGTTTATATACCTGCCTTCTATAACTATTTGCTACTACTTATGCTCTGTGTATAACAGCAAAATGAGAATGGTGTTTATATACCTGCCTTCTATAACTATTTGCTACTACTTATGCTCTGTGTATAACAGCAAAATGAGAATGGTGTTTATATACCTGCCTTCTATAACTATTTGCTACTACTTATGCTCTGTGTATAACAGCAAAATGAGAATGGTGTTTATATACCTGCCTTCTATAACTATTTGCTACTACTTATGCTCTGTGTATAACAGCAAAATGAGAATGGTGTTTATATACCTGCCTTCTATAACTATTTGCTACTACTTATGCTCTGTGTATAACAGCAAAATGAGAATGTTGTTTATATACATGCCTTCTATAACTATTTGCTACTACTTATGCTCTGTGTATAACAGCAAAATGAGAATGGTGTTTATATACCTGCCTTCTATAACTATTTACTACTACTTATGCTCTGTGTATAACAGCAAAATGAGAATGTTGTTTATATACCTGCCTTCTATAACTATTTGCTACTACTGCCAAATATAATATCAGTAGAGTAAATAAATTTGAATAATAAATAATTTGCATTATAAAAGAATTCAACAGTAATTTTATAAACAACTATATGTTTTTTTTATATAAATAAAGCACTTGTCCTACAGCTAACGAGTAACTAAGTAGCGACTGAGTATTTTCTTGTTCGTAAAATAAATGTATGAACCTTTGAGAGTAAAATATACACGTATATTATTATAAGTTTTATATTTTAAGTAGTCAGGTTGTAAAAACAGTTTTGTTTATAGCATGAATGGGCAGACTTGACCGGGCTATTGCCAATGTCTCACAGAAAACTGAAGTAAAGTAACTTGCTGTTGTATTTAGTATGGCAGATATTTCTTGGATGAGAGATAGAGATTCACTATTGATCTCTATCATCCAAAAAATATCACCCATCACTCTATATGGGCGTTCATGGATATAGGAGATCACTTACCATAAGGTGAATCAGTTGCTCGTTTTCCAGCCTATTCTATAATTGATTGCTGACTAATCGCCCTTCCGCGAATAAAAACTCGCTCGGTAAATTTCTCGCTGTGACAAAAACCATAAAAGCGCAACTCGAGACTCAATTTAATTCGCATACAAATAAAAAAGCGAGTACTCGCCCGTCAATACGATCATAGCTTCGCTTCTCGTTGCTCGCTGCGCTGACTTCTTTACTAGCTTCCCACTCGCATCTCGATATTCGTCGGCAGTGGGACAAGTGCCTTACAATGTCATCATTTCAATAACAAACAACCACCTTTGGGTCACCGTGTATATAATTACGGAATGATTAACGTAAATAAACTAACCTCAGTCACTAATTTAGATTCAAAAACAAATTTTAATGTGAGAAAATGTTTTGTTTTGTAATCTTATTCATTGTATTACATCGTGTATAAAAAGTAACAGAACGACTCGTTTTGTTATTGAGATTATCTATACCCATAACCATTCATTAGGACTTCCTTTATGTTACCATTATTAAGGATATTATTACCTACTACCTACCATGTTTGTGTGGCTTCAAGAATAACGCTATCGTATTTTACTACTACTCTCTTTTTTTAGTCTATAATTCATAAAAAGTACACCGACTTCAATAAAAAACAAATTATGCGTCACTATAAAATTTGAGGGTTTCCCTTGATTTTTCTGAGATCCCAACATCAGATCCTGACTTGGTGCCAATGGGACCACCTGGGAAGTATACTCTTTTAAACAAAAAAAGAATTTCTCGAATCGGTCCAGGCGTCTTCGAGTAATCAGGTAACATACATAAAAAAAAGATTCCGACGAATTGTTAACCTCCTCCTTTTTTGAAGTCGGTTAAAAATCTGAAAGAACACAAATAAAATAAACACGTAATTCGGCTTTTCAACAATGTCAAACACAAACATAATACCAATTACCGAACGTTTTCATTTTATGCTTAACATAAACACACTTCCAACATTTACAATATTTTAAGAAACCAAAAATAGATACTTATACTTTTTATACCCAGATGAACAATACATCTAATAGGAATAAATAAATAATAGTAAACTAGTGAAATAAACAAAGAAAACCTTTTTTGAACAACGATACCATAAACCTTTAGAACTTATGAAAAATATATGTGTATGAGTCTGAGAATATAATTCCAATGATATTTTGGAAAAAAAATGCAAAAGTGAAGATTGATTTGATGATTAGAGTGGTACTAAAATAATCTCAAAACCGAATATATTTTATACTAATGTACAAGAACGGAGGTGTAAATAAGATTTGCAAAAGTGATCATAAGAGAGTATTGTAGATGAACTGATAAACCCAGTGCAAAAATGATCGTGGATTCCCAATCATGCGGACATATACAGTGCAAAATCATATGCGCATGTCATTTTCCAATACAACCTTGATGGTAGCTAATAGCAGCAGCTATAAGACTAACAACAAAGTCCAGAAAGACATGCGAAAGAGCAGTTCAGACGTCACGACAGAAGAAACCATGCCATGCGTGGTTCTTACCGGGGAATGGCTTTGCTGGCGCGGGTGCGGGCGCTTCGCCTTCTTCCGCGGGCCCAGCGTTCCCGCTCTCTACATCTGCAACATAGTCGTGTATTTGGTCGTTTCTAGGTTGCTGTTTATTTGTATCTCGATAATCTCGCTTGAAAACAGAAGTAAAAGATGTTTTAAATTTTTTGTTTCAAAATTTATTATTTTGTAATTGAAAAATCATTGCAAGTACTATTATTTTACCATTCGTAATACCAACAAATACACCAAAAAAATATTTTTAGAGGTGGAGTCATCAATTTTACCTAATGAAGTAGAAATGCTGATTCCCTAACTAATGTTAAAAATACACCTTTTATAGTAATACTTTATGTGTCTATATCTTAAATACATATAATTTATTATTAACATTCAACAATTCTTAAACCTTACAATGAATCACAATAACTTCTTATTATAGTTACTTTCTTGCTTATAAAAATATTGATAAGCCTTAAAAATGATCGTTCAAAGTCATAGAGCGATTTGTAACAAATGAGAAAGTTTAAATGTAATTTCACTATGTTTTGATGATCGATTTTTATACTTGAATAAAATTTATGAAGTAATAAAACAAAATTGTTTATATCGTAATCTATGCTATCGAACTTTTTGGTTTGCAGCCAAAATCCACACTTCTTTAAATAACGTTTTTTATATGGCGTCTGGAACACAATTGAGCAGCCAGAATGTAAGTGATCTCTACTGTCTGCCGAGTAATCGGTGCTTTATTGACCTTGAATGCAAAGAATGAGAATTGATAAAGAGTACAAAGCGTAATAGTAACCTACTATACTACTATTCTTTTATACTGCCATTTTCTTTTGCTATATAAAGTTATAAGTTATAATAGTAATAAAGTTAATATAAAGTTATAAGGTTTAATAACTGGCTACAATAATTAAAAAGTTCTGTTAGTAGGTAATAAGGCAATAAACTATTTTTCATATAATATTATTTTTCAGTCTCTTTTCCGAAACGACATTCATGCTATTGACAAAACTTTCTAAAGCGCGGCTCTACCATCTTATCCAAAGCGAGGCTATGCAGTTTAAGCATAGAAAAAATATAAAAAACAATTGTGTTGCCAAATGCCATAATTTTTAAATTTGGTTTTTTACTCGTGTTTTAAATCTTAAAATGTGTCAGAATCATCAATACTTAAAGATAAGAGCAATTTAAAATGTTATTGAGTAAGAAAATAGAGATAAATCTGCATATCCAATAATATTTTTTGCTTATAAAACTGCATTTTCGTACTCGCTTACACAAAGTCGATACAGTTTATTTTATAAATAGTCGACGCCAGAAAAACATACTGCAATTAATTAATCCCTGATACTGGCTGGCAGCGTTCTAAAATAAATATTGCAGTTTAGAACGAATGTTGCGAAATGAACAGTGACGTCATAATAAAACGCGAGACTGCTCTATACCTATTTTACTAATTTAGTTTACTTTTTGAAGTCAAAAGATAAAATAAAACTACGGAAAAGATAGAATGTTTGATTATCATAGACGGCATGATAATGCCAATGAAGTTATAACATTTGAAAATTGATGTTTGTATCTGACTGAATATTTTCAGCGGATAATATTCAGTATAAATAACAATTATCGTAGAATGCTACCCAGTTACAGGCAACCACAACTGACATTTTACTTATCTATTCTGTAAAACTTTTATGACGCATCGCATTTTATTACGCATGTATTTTAATAGTGTTTTATATGTAACTAGCTGTTGCTCGCGGCTCCCCGTGGCCCGCGTGGATATCATGTTTGAGACAAAAAGTATACACTACAAAATACCAATTTTCATGCATTAGGGGTGCCCCCTTAGGGGTGGAATTTCCAAAACCCTGAAATATGTGTTTTAAATTTTTAACTGTAAGGCCAAATACCAAAGTTCATTCGTTTAACTGCAAAAATGACAGACTTTCATACAAACTTTCTTCCCCTATTTTACCCCCTTCGGGGTGGAATTTCCAAAAATCCTGAAATATATATTTTTTATTTTTGACTAAAACGCCAAATACTAATTTTCATAAACTTAACTTCAAAAATGACAGATTTTCATACAAACTATCATCCCCTATTTCACCCCCTTAGGGGTGGTATTTCCAAAAAACCTTCCTTCGTGGATGCCTACATCATAAAAGGTACCTACTGTCAAAATTTCAAGTCTCTAACCCCAGCCGTTTTGGCTGTGCGTTGATCGATCAGTCAGTCAGTCAGTTTCTTCTTTTATATATACAGATGCAACTTCAAATATCTGTTTTATTTTAATACATATGCATTTCGCTACGTCATATCATATGGGTTTATTGCATACATAATAACTTTGTCTATTCTGTTTTATGTGGACGAAATTACGTAAGATTGTTGGTATAATATGCTGAACGATACCAGACTCACTGACTAGGATGATGCAGTCTCTAGAATACTCACTGTAATTTCGTAATAATATCGATGTATTTATGTAAGACCAGCGCTGGTAATTTATACCAGTTGAGTTGAGGCCATATTTATTATAAGCATGTTGATTTTTTTAAGTTTGTTGTTTAGTTTTAATTTCACTCCGTTTACTGTACTGCTTATAATAAATAAAATATTTCTTTCTTTCTAATACGAGAAAAACGTATGTGATCTACAGATATATCTACAGACGATCTGGCATGGATAGCGAAGTAATTGCGTTAGTGTTTTATTTTATTGATTTGAACAAAGTAATCCCGATAAGTTTGTTACGCTGGATCCAGTGATAATTTTAAGAGACACTTAAAATATTAAATATTGGACTTGTATGGTATTTGAATAATTAGACATACATACATACGCACTCCCGCCAATAATCCCCGAAGAGGTAGGCAGAAGTGTAACTAGTATTGCGAGGTCATCGCCATACCGGGCACAATTCCAGAGTCTGAGTATTTAGTGATAGAAATACCTACTATCACGTTTACTTGACCCAGGAATCGAACCTGAGACCTCTGTTTAAACTCTCAATTACAACTGCGCCATTGAGGAATATTGTATAGAGTAAATTTACATTTATATATCTAATATATTTGCCGGCGCATTGATGTTGCTATTGTATGTGTATTTTTGTGTTGATTTGTCATAAGTACTTCTGTATTGTGTACATGACCAATAAACGATTTTAAAAATTCGGATTACGGAAAAATTGTGAACAAAAATGCTCCGTCTGGAGGGTTACTCTTGACACTCGATTAAAATTGGAATTGGGTTAAAAAACTGAACAATTGGCACTCTTCAACGCAACACCAGCGCACAGTTTAACTGAATACGGCGGATTATTTTGTAACTGAAAGAAATAGAGAATTCACGATCGCTAGTTCGTAAATATTCTATTTAGTGAGTTAGAGTTCCAATATCTTCTAGATTGGAAATGAAACTGTATCGTGTTCGAGATAAGAATTGATTTCAAGAGTAGGCCTACTGGTTACAGCGCGACGTAATATTACCATATTATTTAAACTAAAGCGTTAAAATTATGTATATTATATCATGTTCCATGTTTTAATTATTTATATAATGAGTTACAGTTACTAATCTCTTCTAAATAGACCTTTTTTTGTTAACCTGAATACACAAGATCTGCTTAAATTCCAATTTGAATATTATGTAATTTTTCTTGTAATTAAGTTAGGTTATAACAGCAAACTGTATCAGTTACTGCATTGTCTACAGAATAGATGGTTTGGCAAATTGTTTCCATCCAATAAGATTATTTAACAGAAATCCCTCCCAGGAGTTCACTTTTATACGGGCGGAACCACCGGCAAATGTTATAATTACAAATTTACCGCCTCCGTAGTGTAGTTAGTTTTCTATATGTATTTTGAATATGTGCATACATACAAGCAAATGTGTTTGAATTGGATCAGTACACATTTCGGGTCTGGGTGTTGTGGGACTGAAGTTCTTCCTAGTATCAGATACCCACGACACGAGATCATTTGTATCTTCATGTATGTAACTAATGGATGTTATTTATTTAAAATAAAAAAAAACTAAACATGACTATTTCCATCAAATTCAACAAAAAGTTAAGTACTTATTGAGTTCCGTCTTAGAGAAACTGAAAAGGTCTAAATAACACACAAACAGTTGAATATCAAGTTCAAAACATTATTATCACAATGATTTGGCGAATATTACCAAAAATCCACACTTTTTACAACGTAGATAATTATCAGATGTCAGTCAATGTCTTAAGAAGAAACTGAAACATAATGACGAAGGTAATAACAGCAATTTTATACCAAATTGTGGGAATTCCAACGATTATAATTGACTAATATACGATGGATTATAAAAATACAATTTTATATTTAACTTTACTTAACACTTGTTTTTTAAATCAGAATATAAAATCTTTATTTATAATTTTCTTAGAAGCATAAATTGACTGCATCTTACGACTAATACAATTTCGAATTGCCGTTTGAAAAATGAAAAAATTACTAGAATAGCGAATAGACGACTAGAATAGAGAATTAGTTTACAATCGACTCGACTCATTACCACTGCGAAAATATTGTGTTTATCTTTGCATCATTAATCACATATAATGTGGAGTTTTCTAGATAATTAAATTGATAAAATTTTAACTGGGTGTTACCCACCAACATGCCATGATGGCATTCCTCAACGGTGTGATTTGTTCAGTTTTCTTCTTCGTGTAACAGCTTCAAATTAAATTGAAATGTTGCCATTAGGTGAGTAACTGAGAAACGAGAGGCCTCGGATTCGATTCTCGCACCGAGACAAATATAAGTGAGACCGAAATCTCTCGCAGTTCCTGGTACTCACGACACAAGACTACGTTAGTATGGGGTCAGGAACGACCCAGGACAGTTCAGGACTATGAACCTGATCTGTTTGTAATTCGCAGATCAATACGACTTAAGAACCTTCGAGAAGAGTCTATTTTTCAACCAATACCGGTGATGCACCGATGAGTGGCAATCTTTTACCATTTGGTGAACCACCGGGTCGTGCATCATTCTTTCATAAATAATCTTAATATATTGAAATCAAAACTGAATATTCTTGATTTAAGTTACGGTATAATAATCTCACAAGTGAAAAAGTAGTTCATTTCACTTGCATTTTTCACGCCGACTTAACCACAGATGTTATATAATTTATTAAAATGTTTTGAAAGATAATTACGCCTTTTAAATATGTATTTATTATGTTGTAATATGTATTTTGACTTTCAACAAGTATGTTCGTACATTGCTCGTGTTTTGAACCGACAAAGTTAGCGCAATCTGGAATGCTTGAAGTCCTAAATTGTATAAATAAAGATATATAGAAGATAGAAGGTATTGATGCTTATCATATTAACTAATCGCATATTTTTATCCTGGCACAGAAAAGTTACTGCACATGATGCTGACATGGTGATGACAAATTTTTCAGCAGCATGACGATTTTTTTTCACTTTTTTAATTAGGTACACCGTATTCTTTGACTATTTCTTAGGACAGTTGTAATTGCATACGTGGTACGACTACTGCGTTGAGGTCTCGGGTTTGATCCCCGGGTCGAGTAAAAGTGATATTATATTTTTCTATCACGAAATACTCAGTATCCATCTGGAGTCTGTAATTGTGCCTGCTATGGAGATACGAGCTTCCCGAGATGGGGGAGTACACCTCTGCCTACCCTTCGGGTATTACAAGCACGTGGGTACGATTTTGAATACCTATTCTAAAGTTTTGTTTTTTACGATATGATTAGCCTGCCAAATTATTCTATATACATGGTTAAGGTCTGACGATGGGGACCAGAATAAATGATATTTAGGTTTTGAAGTAACTACTTTTAACGTTATAATTTTTTTTTTATTTACTCATACAATCCTCATATTTGTTATCTATATTATCAATACTAGTGAATGGAAATGTTGTCTGTGTAACGACAGTGGCAGTTATTACGTTTACTCTAAGGTTTGGCACGAGATATACGTATTTATAAATAGTTTTTAATATGTTTTGGCAGTTAGTAAAATAACAACTACTTCAATACCGACGAAGACTAACCGAAGACATTGTTGTTTTCAATAATACTACTAGCCTTGTATTTCGTCCCACTGCTGGACACGGACCTCCTTTACTAATGAGAGAGGTTAGACCTTAGTCCACCAAGCTGGACTAATGGGGATTGGTGACTTCACCTACCTTTGAAATTGATATGACAAAACTCAGGTATGCAGGTTTCCTCATGACGTTGTCCTTCACCATTAGGGCAAGCGATAATTATCAATGAGTACACGCGTAACTTTTGATAGATCAGAGTATGCTATTTGGATTGGTCTCGAACCTATGACTTTCGTCTTAATAATCCGTACCACTCCCTACTAAGCTATCGCTGCTTGTTGTTGTTTACAAGAAATATTAATTATGGGTTCATCCCTTTTTCTAAGGATATAATGTGTATAATGAAGCGAAATAATAATACACTATGAGGATAAATTATATTCGTTTTAATGACAACGATGACAGAACCATTACAGAAATAAACAGAGTGTTTTTTTTTTACTTGTACAATAACAGGAATAATATAGCCAATACACTAGTTAATAATTATTTTTATGTACCTACATATTACTTGAGTATGTATATAGCAATTCTACAGAATTGTAAACATTCTGGTCCAGTTCAGAGGAGGAAAATACAATATACACCCGGAATGTGGGTTTTATTGAACAATGGCTTGGTCATGCCATTTCACAAGTGACCCGTCATTGCAAGCGGTCCTAATATTTTTCCGAGATGATAATTATTGGCGTCCTCCGTGGCGCAGTGGATAAGTAGCCGGCTGTGAAACGAGAGGCTGCGGACTCACTTCCCGGATCGAAACTTTTGTATAACCTATAAATATTTGTTTCGGGTCTGGATGTAGTGAGATCGAAACGCTCTCGTAGTTCCAACACTTACGATACAAGACTCATATATTTACAGCCTCCGTGGCGCAGTGGGCAAGTAGCCGGCTGGGAAACGAGAGACCGTGGGTTCGATTCCCGCACCGATACAAATCTTTGTGAGACAGACAGATATTTGTTTCGGGCTGGGTTTTGTGGAACCGTAGTCCCTCGTAGTTCCTGATACCCACGATACAGGTTTTACCTAGTTTGGAGTCAGAACTATGTGTGTGACTGTTGGGTGTATTTATTTATTGGTCTTAGGATTAGACCAATAAATAAATAGCTAGCTATAGATTAGCGCAACGGACAAGTAGCCTAACTACTTGCCCGTTGCGCAACGGAGGCTAGTATTCATTTTAGGGTTGTTGATGTTTTGGAATTAGCGATTTAGTTTGTCATACCTACGACACTGGAGTCCTACTGTGAGATTAAAGTAACTATGGAGTATATTTATCTAAGAAATTAAAACAAAATGTCCGTAAAGCCTATTCAGGTCATTCGAATCTAGCAATAATGTTTTGAGCTGTTTAAAAGCTATTTTCATATAATATTAATATTTGGATACAGTCCATTACTCGTGACCGGTCTATTGAAAATCATACAACCCTGAAGCTGTGTTGACTAAACAATGTGTGTTTAATCTGGATTTAAATATAGACCTACTTTTCGTGGTATAACGACAAAATAAACACGAGTGTAAAATTAATAAAGAAATAGTGCTGATACATACCTATTATGTTTTGTAGAATATTTATTGTATGAAACTCTATACTATAGCCGTAGCAACAAATACCAAATGCCTATAAAACTGAAGAATTTGTTTGTTTGGATGCTCTAATCTAAGGAACTACCAGTCTGAACTGACTTTTTTGCATTAAATACAAATGCATAATGACAGCCTCCGTGGCACAGTTGGCGAGCAGCCGGCTGTGAAACAAGAGGCCGTGGGTTCGATTCCCACACCGGGACAAATGTTTGCGTGACAGACAGATATTTGTGTTCGGGGTATATTTGTGTTGTGAGACCGAAAGTCTCTCGTAGTGCCTGATACCCACAACACAAGACTCTTGTCTTAGTGTGGGGTCGGGGCTATGTGTGTGACTGTTGGGTGTTATTTATTTATTTAAATACGATTTAATTGAAAGTGGTAGAGCCACGCTGTAGACATATTTGTCTACGGCATGAATGGGCCGGCTCGACCGGGGTAGTACCACTGTCTCACAGAAAACCAACGTAAAGTGACAGTTTACTGTCGCGTTTCGTATGGTAAGTGAGATATCCGGAAGCCCAGATACCCCCTTCCCTTCCCTAATCCCTATTCCTCTCCTTTAAGGCCGACAGCGCATACATGACACTTTCCGTATCGTGGATGTTCATGGGCGGTGGAGATCACTTAACATCAGGTGACCACTGGCTCGTTTGTCGGACTATACTATAAAAAAATAATTAAATACGATGTTCATTATGGAATGTTAAGCAAACATTTATAAGGCCTTATTTTTCTACTATTGTGTCCATGAGTGGTGCACTCGCTTTCCATTAGATGACAATTTGTTTACTTTGTGGTGCTATAAAAATACGCGCTTCTGCTTAGAGATGGAACAAGGCCAACGGACTATAATAAACACCGTGTTTTACATGAATATGACATCCGTTTACTGATTATGATAATGTACATATCTATCGTATCGATGTAGTTACACGGTACAACATGTTGCCTAATTTATCATACGGATAACAGACAATTAGGATCATATAACGAACTAGCTTTAGCCCGCGGCTCCGCCCGCATGTTGTGATTAATAATTGAAAATATATAGTATATAATAAAAAGTAGTAGCACTCAGGGATAATATACCTTTTTAACAGTGAAAGAATATTCAAAATCGGATAAATAGTACCGGAGCTTATTCCGAACATCCAAACGCACAAACATTTAGGTAGGTACCTATTTATATATTATAGTATAGAAGTATAGATGTCTGAGATATCTAATGTAATTACTTATCCTGTGTATAGCAAAACATAGGCAGCCTGAGGACTACCGTCAGTAGTGAAAACTTAAAACTTTGGAATTACTGTGTTCTTATTGAAGCAGCGTCCATGAAGTAGTAAACTGTTTGTTTATGATTGCTTGTCAGTCATTTTAGAACTTCAGAGGCGTGCTTATGCCGAAAGTAAAAAAATCTGTACGAGACAGTCATGCGAGTTCAGTGCTTTTTCCCCATCGCAAAAATGCCCAATGTGCTTAAAGAAGTTTTCACTTCAAAAGTTTCCACTTCAATAATAAAATTTTGACAGTGGCCAGGGTTTTACGAAGGTGTAAGCGAAGCCAGAGTTGGTTTTCGAAAACACATTATCTATGAACCGTCTTATGGTTAGTTTCCATTCATAAAATGAGTTTTTATTGGCAAGACAATTAATTGAAACATTTTTAGATATTTCATTCACAAGAGTAAATGCTTCGACTTCTCCTCACTTAACCACTTAATGTTGGTAATATATTAAAAATTGAAATATGGATATTCGAAATTTTACATATTATTTTAATGGTCTGTTGTAGAAACGCTTGTGGTTTCAAAGATCATACCACGTATGAACTTTAAAGATACTTTATAATTTTATAGTGATGCTACTGTTTGTGATGTAATATTATATTTATATATAAATATAATATTATAAATATGTATATATATTTTACCGAACTTGATTTATTCGTATTATCGCCCCGTAAGTACAAAAAACTAGTTACAGAGATATCCACTGAGCTAGATTAACTGAGTTGTATTAATAGTAATAGTCATTCGTGAGTATTATTGTATCAAATAATGAAAAATTGAATAAATTAAATATATACATATAAGTAAAAAAGTTAAAATTTGCCTATAATTGTTTTTTCGTTTTGATTGCATTGAGTTTTTTCTTTGTATATTGTATAGTTATATTTGGGGACAATGGTGTGGGTAGTACAATAATGTATAAATATGTAATAACACTTTTAGTTAAGGTATATTGTACTGCTGTTTGTTGTTCCTAATAAAGTGAAAAAAAAATGTAATTTCGTTCTTTGTCGATGCCAACATCTGTCTTAACTTTATCAAATTAGACACCCTGTATAATGTCATCGTGCTTGTTGTATCATATATCGATATTTAGGTAATGTACCCTGAACACGTCGTGATACAGAAAATATTTTAATTGTCTGATATTTAACACACGTATCAGTGTAATCTCCTTAAGCTGTAAAGATAAAAGTTGTTTAAATTATCCACGGCATGAACAAACTGTTTGATTTCACTATCAAATATTGGAGTTTTCTTACGTCAGACAAATATAGTAATAGTAACCAACAAGGATGTTAAAGAATATTTTCATTACACTTGAACACCTGAAACTGATCTGAATCGAAATGAATATAAGTTTACCCTCATTAACATTGATTTGTATTTGACAGTAACACACGTAGTCCGCTGGTTATATCCTTCCTGACTCCAAATAAGGTCAAATCTGTATCAAAAAATATGAGGGACTACGATCCGAAAACACCCAGAGCCGAAAAAATATTTGTTAATCTAAAATTTTCTCGTTATAGGGATATAACCTGCGGCCACTTGTTTAACAGCCGGCTTATTAACCACTGCACCACCGAGGATGTAGAAACATCATTTTATTTATACAATGAGTCTGACGGCAGTATTTTTTTAATGTTTTGTACATTTTTTTTATCCTAACACGGCAAAGTGACCACACTGCACCTGATGGTAAGTGCAGTGTCGTCCAGTTAGAATATCAACTAGCGAGAGACAATCTATCCCTCGCTACTCAACACAATCCTGCCGGCCTGAAAAATCTCTATCCATCGAGGGTTCTAGACACTAATTTTCTACAGCGCACCACATTTCACGGATTTTACGTAAAATAAATACTGGTGCAGACATTTTGAGAACATTATCTATAGTTAAATAACACCGGGCTATCTAAAATTCCTGGGGCTTCCCGAAAACTGCTGAATCCAGGCATTGAGTGAATAGTGTGAGTGTTCACTTTAAATGCGACTAATGTGGTAATAGGTTAAATTTTTCGACAACACGACTCAGTCATCGAACCCCAGACCTAAAGTGTAAAAAATCTTTAATTTTTTGCCAGTAAAACAATAAGGCTTTAAATAATAACCGTATTTATAATAATGATGAATATATTTATGTATTATTCATACAAAACAGGATAATTAGTATTCTTAGTAGTCGTTATAACTATCAGTGTATATGTAATAATACGTAACGTGTTAATTATAACATAGGGATCAATTTGCATTTAATTGTTACTGTATGAATAAATAAAACAATCCCAGTAGTCACACACATAGCCCCAGCCCACGCTAGTTCAAACCTGCATCGTGGGTATCAAGAACTACGAGAAACTATGGTACTACAACACCCAGATCATGAATATTGAAAAAAAAACTAATTTTACGGATTTTCAATAAATATTCCTGAACACATGAACTATTGTCTTGACGCGGAAATGAAATGAATAACAGCGTCCATGGCGCAGCGGGGCTGTGTAACGAGAGGTCGTAGGTTCTATTCCCGCTCCAAAACAAATGTTTTACTGACAGGCAGATAGTTGTTTCAGTCTGAGTGTTGTGGGACCGTAGTCCCTCTTAGTTCTTGATACCCACGATACAGGTTTTACCTAGTGTGGGGTCAGAACTGTTTGTGACTGATAGGTGTATTTATTATTATAAAATATAACCAACAGTCACACACATTTTTTTTTTTATCGTGGCTCGGCATAGTGACCACACTGCACCTGATGGTAAGTGCAGTAATAAGTAATAAGTAATAATAATCTATCCCTCGCTTCTCAATACAATCATGCCGGCCTGCTGTGTAGCTTCTTCACACTACGCCTAAAGGACCCAGGATCATAGGAAGGAGGGAACACGGTAGCTGGCAAACTGTTCCACAGCTTGATGGTGCGGCAAAAGTACGAGTTTGCGAACCTCTTAGTTCGGGCCGGGGTAGTAGACACCACAAAGCTGTGGCTCCGCAATCCAGTACGCGTGGTTCTGGTATGGAAGGGAGAGGATGGGATAAGATCAAACAATATAGGACACACATAGGACTATGTGAGTGATTACTAATATGAACCTAGGACTAGCCTCACATTAGTTCAAACCTGCATCTTGGGTAGTAGTAACTACGAGGGACTACGGTCCCACAACACCCAGACACAAATGGTTCACACAGTCATTTGTATGTGAGAATTGAAACCTCTCAGTTCACAATCGGCTCGCTGTGTCACGGAGGCCTACAAAGTTCAGCAACTTTGTGGGCCTTTGGAATGTTATTCCACTGCATGTTCTTTGTCAGAGCGTTGTTCAACCCTGTCCAGTCTATTCATATTTTCTCACTTTATTTAATTTAAGGACTTTTATCCAACAATTATATGTCAGTCCCATCATAGCTTAACCTACATTTATTCAACTAAATTAATAAAATAAAAAAACAATATGAGTAATCCCGCAAAGCAGCCGTTAATATCCATACTGTTTAGAAATTTAAAGTGTTTACCATTATTAATTAACCTGTTTTTGCAAAAAGAATACATATATGTATGGTTTATCAATAAACGTATACAGGAAGGTCAGTAGAACAATAACATCACCGTGCTGATTACAAAAGAGCAACTACCTATTAATGTCTCATTACGAAGAGTTAATAAAATGAATAAATCACAGATAATAACATACATAAATAAAGAATATAATGAAAATATAATATTTCACAGACAAATTGTATAGAAAGCTGGCATAAATGATGTGAGAGAACTTATAGAAGCCGATTACTTTTATAATGAACACCATTTATTTAACTCGTGTAAAAAGTGACGTTTATGAGGAAAACTGAAAAAATGTATAGACATAACACAACATGCCCTTGACGCATATTTTCCTGTATTACAATTATAGTTAACGCTTTGACTTTTAATTAATTTGGTATAATAATAATACTAGCCCTGTGTTAGACATTATCCCACTGCTGGGCACGGGCTCCTCTACTAATGAGAGGTGTTAGGCCTTAGTCCACCACGCTGGCCTAATGCGGGTTGGTAGACTTCACATACCTTCGAAATTCTTATGAGAATTCTCAGTTATGCAGGTTTCCTCACGATGTTTTCCTTCACCGTTAAAGCAAGCTTAACAATAACACATAACTTTAGAAAAGTCAGAGGTGTATGCCATTTTGGGTTTCGATCATACGACTTTCGTCTTGACGGTCCGTACCGCAACCAACTAGGCTATCGCTGCTTTTTTTAGTAATTTGATAACAAATAATTTGATAATTCTTGGTAAATTGTATGCGTGTTAAATAATACTTTAAGTCTCAAATACGTGGTATGTTATGGTACGTGCTGGCAATAAACGAATTCTTAAATTAAAAATGTAGTACTATAATGAACTGCACTTTCAGGTCTTTGTTTTATCTTTATTGTAATGCGCCGGAATGTTTATCTACATTGACATGCTTTTGTTTAACGCATTTCAGGGGTTATTATTCCAATACATTTAATTATATACCTATATTCAATAACATCATTACTAAACACTTATCCTTGTGGGTCCAATATGGATTTTTTTATTATTTACATGCAATAAATTAATTTACAGACAGAAGATGAAAATTACTATTTCGACTATATAAATATGCATTTGTGCATATATTTTCACATTCATAAATAAAAAAAAATATAATTAAATTTTCATTTATAAATATTGAACAGCAGAATTTTAGCTGTAGCTGAAGTATACCCAGCCTGGTTATCATGCAATGGAAAGTGGGTTAGCTGTGCCATTAGAAAAAATGTATTCCATAATTCAAGTATACATCTCAGAAGTAGTTTTAAAAATATTGGCTGAACATAAACTCATTCATTGTTTTAAATTATCATAAAAACTAACCTAACTATGTGTTGGCATTTCTCTTATTCCTTCTATTTTTATTAAATTATCTTTTATTTATTTAGTTACATTTGATAATTGTGAATTTAAAAACCACTAAGTAAAATCAGAATATATTCAAAACTGGCAACATTAAAAAAAAGAGAACATTGTAATAAAAAGGGTAGATGAACGGGTCGAGAGATTATTGTGTGGACGTCGATAATAGTGGTGTAAATATAAGTAAACTGTCAAAATAATTCAATTCATTTATTTTAATCTGAGATAACACTTGCCATTGTAATTTCTAATCTTTTTACGTTTGGTGATATTACAAAAAGACAATTTAAGATAAGTTTTGATAAAGTTTGCATTTTAGAAGCTCAGTTTTGTTCGCATCTCCTCCTGCGGTCTTTTTTACTGAAAACACCTATCTGAATGAAATTTTTGGAATTTTCATTATTAATATAATGAAAATTCCAAAATTGTATTGCTAAAAGAATTTTCAGGAGTGGACCAATACACCCTGCACAAACAAACTTAAAAACTTTACCTATTTATTATATTAATTTAAATGTGGACGTTTTGTAATCCATTATTATTTTGTCACTTCGTATTTATTGTTAGTGATAATATTGTATTGTAAAACCAATTTAACGTTAAATGGCTTATAAATAAATATTAAAAAAGTGTACTAAAAACATTTAAATTTGCCGCAACAAATGATACGGTTACCGAAAAACCGGTATAAGAAGCCTGATGGCGAAGTGTATACAGTACTGTAGATTGCCATACAAAATAAAATAAAATCACTATTACTATAGACCAGAGGAGGGCCAACCTACGGCTCGCAAGCCACAGGCGGCTCTTTGAAGGATTATTTGTGGCTCTCGATAAATGTACCCGAGTTCATTTTTGTGCTATTATATTTAAAAAGAATGTTATTGTTCCGTATGTATGTGTTTCTAAATGCCTTTTAAATAAGTGACAATAAATATGAAAAACTAAATGCAACGTTGTAATTTTTAATATTTAAATTCAATACACATATTTTGTACTTTTATTTTTATGTTTTCAATAAATATAATTTCTGTTAAAAAAAATGTAATACCTTTTTGCATACTTTTAAATACGAATTTAATTGCGGCTCGCGAAAAATTTCAAATTTTGAAAAATGGCTCGACTATCAAGGACCTTGGCCAGCCCTGCTATATACTATGAGCACCAGGCATCTGATGCCGGCTGCAGTAGGGTCATGTGACAAGGCACTAACAATCGTCTGAGGAAAACGGAAAATGAGGGGTCCGAAACCAGTATAATTGGAATACAGCTCTGACTACGAAGTTACGTGTGTATACGTGTGTATATTAATTGTATTTTTACCAAATTACTTGTATTTTTAGGCGTTCTTTGGTAAGGGCACGCAGAATGGCTCGATATTCAACGGTTTAAGTGCGGAGAAAGGAGCCCACAACCAATACTAATACCAATAAAGAAAATAACTCTAGTTAATCAATTGGTGTTTGGCGAAAACAACATAAAATGGCGTTGTATCCTGTAGGTAATCTATAAAATTTTAAAAATAATTGCTATTATTAAAATGAAAATTTATTATGGACCATTAAGATTAATATTTTTTCAACGTAATCTATAATCCGATTACAACTGTGCTATCGCAAACATGAAATCTTATCTTAATAAAATGGACTAGACCATCTATAAGAAAATAAATTACATGCAATTGATACGTCGAGGTGGCAATTGTATGGTTGTAACGGATGCACGATATTACAGACAAAGTGAAGTCAATTTAACAAAACTCCGACCCTGACTCTACGAGGGTCACAGATCCACATATATCATAGACTCGCCAGTTAAAATTATGTTTTAATATCTCTTAAAATTTTAATTTTCATTTCTAATACATTAACTATAGAAAATATATAGAAAAATACAATTAAAGATAATTTATTTAATATTTAAATATACATACATACATACATATACACTCACGCCTATAATCCCCGAAGGGGTAGGCAGAGGTGTAACCAGTACACCCACTTTTCGCCGAATTTCGGTCCCATAGTGGGATAGGGAGCGAGCCTATCGCCATACCGGGCACAGGTTCCAGACTCCGGGCTAATACTGAGAATTTCTTGATAGAAAAACCCAATATCACTTTACCCGACCCGGGGATCAAACCCGAGACCTCAGCACAGTGGTTGTAACGGTTGTTATGCGCAATTACAACTGCGCCACCAAGGCAGTCTATAAATATAGTTTTATATAATGTAAAAATATTGAAATTGTTATTTTCGCAGGCTTTGTCTCGTTAGATATAAGATGCATAGGGATCATTTATTTCTGTTGATTTGTTATACATTCAAAATATAAGTTTGTTGGAGAACTTTTTGCCGAATCGGAATGTTTAAGCATCTTTATTTAATTGTTCGAATTGAATGCTGATGTTTAAGTTATATTTACAAAATATTATAACAGAGGTATAACTTTTCTCATTGCTGGACTTCTAAAATATTAAATATATATTTTTGTACCACATGTTCAATATAAAAACTTTTTATTTTTTAACCACATTACAAAAATATTTTTAATAAGTATTCTTTAAAAATAAAATAATTTTATTTGAGTTTCTGATATTCCTATTTGTCACAAACAAAATAAATAATAATTTAAACTTACTGTTTAAGCTCTTGGTGGCCATTTCGCTCGTGTTCGTCACTTGATATTAATTCGAAAATTCGTTGAAGCACTGAAACCGTCGCGTAGTACCCGCTACGAACTGCTACGACCCTCTCGCGCAACTAATACCGAATTATTATTATCTTAGCACTGAAAAACGTGCGCGTGCTCTCAACGCGATGTTTCGATAATGAATGCGATTCCCGAACTGTTTCACCGGGGTACTTTGGTGAACAGGACAAACAATGTTGTAGGTACAAATAGCGGGGATGCTGCTTCCCCCTTAGGTGCTATATGGTATTATGACTAAAAGGCTTCTAAAAGGTGATTCGCGATTTGTCGAGCTCGGCGACATATCGAGCAATGACAGTAAACAAAGCTTACGTTAGTAATAAAGTTTGCGCGGTGACATAATTAGGTATGCACATTTGTACCAGACTGTTTATAAATAAGATGTTATGTATGCTTCAATTAACATGGAATCAGTGTCATCCGGAGATTACGATTTTGTGATTTTCGTCTACTATCAAAGTGTAGCGATGGAATTGAAACAAAACTGTAGTTTATCGCGGTTTAATTAAGTTTTCGTCCTGACATTTTGGATACAGCTTGGGCACGCGCGGACTGAATTTATCTCATCGTGAAAATATAATGTAACATTACTAGCTTAAATTTAATGTTCCCCTTTGTTTAAAATTTACTAGAGGCATGAGGCACTTATTTATGGATTTAAACTACATAGATAATACATGTCCAACACATATATCGTTTTTAACATAAGTTAAAGAATAAATCCTACTACAATTGCATGGCGCCAGTTACTCGTGCCAGGGATTTTTCAATCGACGAGGCGACTATTTTAATGAACACATATACTGTTAAAGACGGTATAGCTAACACATATACCTTCTCCAACCTATGTTAACCTCGATATATAACATCGATAAGAAACAGAGACATTAAATATACCTTAAAATCAGACTATAATAATATTACTTTTATTTAAAATAATCCTAATAATAACTTTATCAATCACATCATGTATGTAAATAAGCTTGACATGAAATAGTTACACATCAGCCGAGTGCCTGCCTACCCCTTCAGGGTATCACTGAACACTCAATTGATATTTTGGTTGCAATAATAACTGAAAATATTTGGAATAACGTCTTTGTTACAAGCTCAAAAAAATATAAAAGTGCAGAGATCCATTTAAAATATCAGAAATACTGTGCCATTGTGCCAGCAAGGCATAGGATTACATACTACTTTCGATCTTTAACCAATTTGCAAAGTGGATGCGCTTAAAAATAATCGCTGATCTTTTTGATCAAGAAGTTTTGTAATGAGGGAAATATATAAGCAAAAGACATGCAAAGCATTTGTCCAAAAATATCTGAATTTTATTGCTTATAAAATAAAATTCAACGCTTCTTCTTCAGACTTAAGGCCTAAACTCTCCCACTATAAGGGGCCCATGCCCAGCTGTGTGACAATCTTTAATACAGGGCAGGTATTATTATAATTTTAAAGCTTATAAGTAACCTGTAAGTCATAATTATTCAATAAAAGTTCATCACATCAATCACTTCAGTAAATATTAAAATCTATGTAACTTCTGATCGCCTCCTGGAACACATATTAAACAGTTTTATTCTGTTCAGGAAAGGAATGAACGAAAATGGCATTTGTATAATGCTGCTCTATATACATAAGTGATTCACTCTAAACTTGAATATTTCACGAGGAAAATACTTATTGAGTTTTACTCGCGGTATCAATATTAATGTATGTATTATACGTGTATTATTAGTGTGGGTATGTAAAAGTAAAACGAATGTTCTGTACATACGTGAATGTTCTGTGTTTATTTTTGTAAGTGGCCTGTGACTGCCTTGGTGGCGCAGTTGTAATTGCGCATGCGTTACAACCGCTGAGCTGGGGTCTCGGGTTCGATCCCCGGGTCGGGTAAAGTGATATTGGGTTTTTCTATCTAGAAATTCTCAGTATTAGCCCGGAGTCTGGAACCTGTGCCCGGTATGGCGATAGGCTCGGCCCCTATCACATTATGGTACCGAAATTTGGCGAAAAGTGGGTGTACTGGTTACACCTCTGCCTACCCGTTCGGGGATTATAGGCGTGAGTGTATATGTATGTATTTTTGTAAGTATAGGTCTGTGCAAAATATTTAGTATTCGTTGGTGTGAGAATGACGTGAAAGCCGTTGTCTGTACAAAAAAAGAAGAACTGACTGACCGGCTGACATATCAACGCACAGCTTAAACGGCTGGGGTTAGAAACTTGAAATTTTGACAGTAGGTACTTTTTATGACGTAGGCATCCACTAAGGAAGGGTTTTTTGGAAATTCCACCCCTAAGGGGTAAAATAGGGGATGCAAGTTTGTATGAAAATCCGTCGTTTTTGAAGTTAAACGCATGAAAATTGGTATTTTGTATTGTATACTTTTTCTCCTAAACATGACCTCCACGCGGGCGGAGCCGCGAGCAACAGCTAATCTTATATCTTTAAGGATGTAAACCGCGGCAATGATCTTAACAATTTGAGCGGTAAGCGCCCCCATACAAAAGTGCCGAACCTAAACGGTTTCGGGCGGACCAGGTGAGATTTTTATATATTAATTCATTTTTTTAAATAGTTGTCACTGCACTTGTTCTAATACAAACATGAGTAGTCATCATCATTTACCTGCCCTTATCCCACACTAAGTGGGGTCGGCACAATTGGTTTTAACTCTCCACGCAGCCCTATCATGCGTCAAATCTGCATTCACTCCTTTCACGCGCATGTCCTCATTCACGCAATCCATCCACCGCTTTTTGTCTCCCACGACTCTTTCGTCCATCCACATTCATATTGACAACTAGTCTTGTTACATGCCTTTCATCCCTCCTCATCGCGTGCCCAAACCAAGCTAACCTAGCACTCCTCATCTTTTCTGAATCTTTAAACCTACCTATACAAACATGAGTAGTATAAGGTAGGTTTAAAGATTCACTTCTACCTAAAGTAAAAGTTCCATTATCATAATTGACGATAACAGTTAATAACCAATAATGTAAAGTACTAGTTTTTTTTTATTCTGGTACGGCAAAGTGACCACACTGCACCTGATTGTAACTGCAGTGCGGTCCAATTAGAGTATCGAGTAGCGGGAGACAATCTATACCCCGCTATTCAATACAATCCAGCCAGCCTGCTGTATAGCTTCTCACACACGCCAAGGGCAAGAAGGTGAAGAAGCGGTCAGAGTAAAGCGTCAGTATACTCAGAAGGCCGCAACATCGTACCCCAACTTTAGACCCTCGACAAATACCGGATGTACACTGGCTGATCCCGGAACGCGACACACTTGCGTGTGCCACATTGGCGGGTTTTACAACCTGTGTACGGTGCGAGCTATCCGGGCGGATATGAATATCCTACCAGCCTAAGTTTTAGCTTCCTTTTTGAAAACCTTCCTTTCGCCACACCTATGCTTAGTCAACAAAAGCTATTACAGACTAGGACATGACATGAGCGAATAAATTGTAAAAATTAATTAAAAATTTCATTTAAACGTTACGATAGGGAATAATTTTACATTATAGTATTAATAAATAAAATGATAAATAGCACACAGCAGACTTTCCTAGCCACACCCGGCATTGTAACTACTGTCTATCCAAGATCGAGAATGCTTAACTGTCTTTTATCCCGTAACGAAATTAATTAAAAGAAAAAACCAAAACACCAGGAGTCATACACAGAGTCTTGACCCAACACTAATTCGTCTTGTGTTGTGAAAATCAGGAACAAAACACACACACTATGACACTTTCCTTCTAACAACATCAGACAAAACAAATATTTCTGGATCACACAAACATATATCTCGGTGCAAGGATCGAACCCGCGACCTCCTTTTTCACAGTCGACTCACCCGCTGCGCTACGGAAGCTATAATGTACTCTACATTCGGTTATAAAATCATTAAACAAGATACCGTACAAGCCATAATTCAAAGATTAGTAATTTCAAATAGTAAGCACGAAGTAAAGATTATGGGACCCCAGTTAGCCCTTGTCTTGAGTCTTGATACGCATGACAAGACTTCTGTCTCAGTGTAGAATCAGGGCTTCGTGTGTTAACGTGCAATAGATGAAAAAAATACACCTAACAATATAGTATTTTAAATCATTTTTGTTCTCCTATTTCATGTATATTAGTGTACAATAAAGAGTAAAAATAAAATAAAATAAATAAATATTTTCCTCTTTCCGTTAAACTTCACAACACAATGCTCACAACAACTAAGGAGCGAAAACATGTTTTATGCTATTTGGGTTCACCCAAACTCTTTATTAATATTGTGTCCATTGAATACAGACCGGTACTACATTTTTTTGATAACAGAAAATGGAGTCATGATTTAGAGTTTTAGTAAAACTTTTTGGTTCACTTTGTCAACAAAAGGTTATAATATGCAGATATTTCGAAGATTAAAAGTAAGGTCTTATAAATATTATCCACTAAATTAACTTGCGTGTGCCACTATGGCGGGTTTTACACCTTGTGTACGGTGGTCGCTATCCGGGCGGATATAAATATCCTACCACCAGCAATAACTTTTCAAGCTATAACTTTTCGTGTTCAAACATAATTATTTGCAATAAGGTTTAAGTCCTAGTTCGAAATATATAATCCCGACTTAGGTATCTAGAAATTTGTGCAGCAAACTTCGAAATAAATCCACCACATGACAGGGATAACTAATACTATATAATATCAATTGTAGACGACGCAAGCAAATAATTAAAAAGCTATGTGAATACATTTACTTATAAAGTAATATTTTTGTAAATAGAACTCACGGGGCATCTAGATTTCGTATATTTAATTCAAACTAAGTAAATAAATAAGTCGTAATCACGCTCATGATGACTTTGACGGAGTCCAAGTTTCTTTTATAGATCTTGGACCTTAGTCAGTAGTTGATCGAAAAGGTAAAGTAGCATTGTAAGCACAAAAAAACTTCCCATAATAACAATGAGTCATAATGACGCAGTCGTTGTAGAACTTTGCAATTTTTTTGCGTACCGCATGGGTAAAAAATCTGTAGACGAGGGCACTCACCCAAATAAAGGACGGAAGCACTAATTACACAGTTTAATTCTCATTTAATTTAATAAAAACCACGAAGTGCCACGACAACATGATATAGCGATGTAATCAACGGTAATTTACCGAAAACAGATCCTACATTAACCGTGTCAATTCGATTATATGCTAACATTGGGAATGCATTTCTAAATTCACGTTAATCAACTATGTACAGATATGACGACTCGTAGAATACATCAATTCGCAAATAAATAAATATGATAAAGTTATAATTTGCCATAGCAACAAACCCAGCTTCATGGTGTCTACTGTCTACTACCCCGGCCCGAACCATAGGTTCGTAAATTCGTATTTTTGCCGCACCATCAAGCTGTGGAACAGTTTGCCAGCTACCGTGTTCCCTTCTTCCTATGATCCTGGGTCCTTTAGGCGTAGTGTGCTTACACAGCAGGCCGGCATGATTGTGTTGGGTAGCGAGGGATAGAGTGTATCTCGCTACTTGATACTCTAACTGGACGGCACTGCACTTACCATCGGGTGCAGTGTGGTCACTTTGCCGTGCGAGCATAAAAAAACCCTCCCTAGGCCAGCGTGATGGCCTGAGACCCTAACCCCTCTCATTAGTAAAGGAGGTTTGTTCGTCTTCAGTAAGACAGCGTAATAATACAGGGCTATATTATTTTTTATATTAACAAAGATGACTAAATTATTATGCGTGTAAAATAATAACGTACTAAAATCTGTTGCAACTAGTTGACCAAACAATGCATTACGATTTTTTTCGTTGAGTAAAACAGTTTCATCCAAAATATTTAATTTGATAATGTCCCAATTCTTTTTACAACTTGTTAGTTTATTGCTGTGTTTTCTTATGGTAGATGTGGCAATATTATTATAGCCCACATTTCTAAAATCTCCAAAACACACGCGGATTAAAGTTTATCTCTTACCTTCAAAGCAAATTTCACGATAAGCTACTTACACCGTGATAAAAAGTGAAATTAACTTGATTTTTTTTGTAGAAATTTTTGGTCCCCTTATGCTCATACGTAAGGTTTTATAAATAGCTTACTAGTGCCTCATTAAGCGAATCGGCTTGTAAGCTCTGCTGAGCTTCCTTCCTCGCTATTCGACACAATCACCCCGGCTTGCTAGCCGGGGTGATTGTGTCGAATAGCGAGGAATAGTTTCCTCTGCCTACTTAATAATCTAACTGCACTTACCATCAGGTGCAGTGTGGTAGTGTATGAATATATATTTAGTTTTATATTTTATTATATGTTAACTTTTCTGCTCTTCCTTATCTTGTGATCCCTTTTCAACTGTCTTGTTTATTATCTGAACCACCCAAAGGTTTACCGGTAGAGAATGCCTGAGGCATGGCATGGCCTGAGGCAGGCACCAGTACATTTATGTACAATCATTTACTTCTAAGCAGTAGCAGGTATACGAAATTTCGTCCAATTCTCACTTTGAAAATGACGAACTTTCATACAACTTTTTTTCTGTTTTTCCCTTATTTTACTCCCTTAGGGGTGACATTTGTGACTCGAAAATCCTTTCTTAGTGGATGCTTGCAACATAAAGAGCATCGACTGCCAAAATTTCAAGTTTCTAGCCCCAGCGGCTCTGCGTTGATGAACCAGTCAGTCAATCAGGGCAAATAAATAATAAGGGCATATAGAGGAACTGTTTAAAATAAATAAACGAATATTTTCAACTTCATGGATCATATAATAATATGTTGTTTGATAAAAAAATAATCAAAATCGCAGAGATATCCTATAAGTGTTGATTTAATCGTTTCAGTTGTTGAGTTTTAAAGCCGACGTTGTAACTACATATTGGTAAACAACTGTCATGCCAGACAATCTGGCGATTGAGCTTGTTTAAATATGGAGTGAAGTAAGACCGTAAAACACTTGTTATTTATCGCTGACCGATCAGCTGCTTAGGAAACTCTCTTCAGGTACAGCTAGGTTCATTTACATGTAATACTAACTTGTTCCTAATCTAATCAATGTAATCTAAAAATGAATTCTAGTAGGTAAAGTAAACATGCTTGGAATGTTATCAAAACAATAGTACTTAACCATGCTTCGCCAGCTGTTTTAACATTATGGAGGTAATGAATAGCTCTTTGTTATTCTTATAACCTTATCAAACTCTTTAAACAGTTTTAAGCATTGGAATATTAGAGGATTTGTGTGACTAACTTGGTCTATCGATGTCTTGGTCTAATCAAATTAGTTATTGAATCCATAACTTGCTGCCATTCTTTGACAGCCTCCATGGCACATCGGTCAGCTGTAAAACAAGAAGCCTTGAGTTCGATCCCCGCACCAAGACAAATATTTGTGTAATCTACAATTATTTGTTTCAGGTGTTTTGTGGGACCGTAGTCTCTCGTAATCTCCCTGCGTTGCGGGTTTGACCTAGTGTGGCATCAGGACTATGAGTGTATGATATTGGGACAGTCTTCTTTACTCTACTACCATTTCAGAATCTGCATTCTGTCACTAGAGAAGAGTTGGCAAGAAACTCAAGCGTTGCTTTGCAAAGAACTGCCTCGGTGGAGCAGTTGTAATTGCGCATGCTTTACGACTGCTGTGCTGAGGTCTCGGATTTAATCCCCGGGTCGGGTAAAGTGATATTGGATTTATCTTTCTAGAAATCGCAGTATCTGCCCGGAGTCTGGAATTGTGCCCGGTATGGCGATAGGCTCGCCCCCTATCAGATTATAGGACCGTAATAAATTCGGCAAAATGTGGGTGTACTGGTTACACCTCTAGCTACCCCTTCGGGGATTAAAAGCGTGAGTGTATATGTATGTATGTATGCTCAAAAGGAAAAGAAAATTCAGCATCCTTTTTTGCGTTTGCAAATTGCACCAGTGCGAAACTGGGCCGGGTCGCTAGTATAACATAAGTATAAATGTCTATAAGTTGACACCTATCACATTATAGGACAAAAATGTATAGTAGTGTACTGTTATTCTCGTGACGAACGTGTTGAGGATACAGGCGTAAAGTTATCCATACTAATACTATAAATGCGAAAGTAACTCTGTTTGTTTGTTTGTTTGTTACCTCTTCACGACTAAACGGCTGAATGGATTGTAATGAAATTTGGTAAGGGAATAGATTATATCCTGGAGAAGGACATAGGCTATCTTTTTTCTCAAGAAACAACCTTGAAAGGGGTCAAATAGGAGTTCAAAATTTGTATGGGAAATCCATAATTCCTCGACTTAGGGATCTGTAAATTCATATTTAGGCTTTTGGTAAGAAATAAAGAAATATGTGTTTCAACGTTTTTGAAAAATCATCCCTAAAAGGGGCAAAGTGAGGTTAAACTTATGGGGTATTCTTTAGATGCAATCTCAAGATTCAGGCAAAACACCTGAGAGGCTGGACAATCGCTACAGGTGCCTCAGTGCAGAAGACAACTCCTTGGATTGTATACTTCTGCTCCCGAATAACCTTCACGCAGGCGGAGCCGCGAGCAACAGCTAGTTTTAGATAAAAATGTGTTATGTCACGCGCATATAGCTCATACTAGCGTTTATCTACAGTTTTGCGTGCGTGATTTCGTTTATCGAGACATTTTTCTTCACTGGCACATCGAAACCCGCAGCTGGGATAAAAAGTAGTATTTTAATTCTGCATATGAGCTTTCTCCACTCCGAATCTCATTTAAATCGGTCGAGCAGTTAAAGCGTGAAATTTAAAAAATAACTACACAAACTCGAATTCATATGAAGTCACATGTCTAAATATAATATACCCGTTGCGATACATCATCCAGTTACAACATAATAGTGAAGGTGCATCGTAGGAGTAAATGTTGTAAGAATTTGTTCACATCCTCTCACGACACATTAAACTCCTACAGGAGCGTCCTGACGCGTCGGTGTGTTGTTTATAACGCCATCGTGCTGTGTTCTTCCTTCTGTACACAAATGTTTTGTAATAATGCTGTCCACTTATTTCAACTTTGAAATGAGGTTATAGTATTTACAATGGTTCAATAAAACTGTTTTTGCGGGTTTAACGTGGTTTATTTTTAGTCCTTTCTTTACAGACTTCATAGTGAGATGAATGACGTCACGAAAATATATTGGAACGTTTGTATCTTCAATTTGTTGAATTTTAATTTAATTGATTGTTAGTCCAATCTACGGAGATGGGATTTATAAACTTATTTGCATTTTTTATAAGTAACCAAAGTACCTACCTATTTATAAATAATCAGTTGTTTTGGAAATATAGCCTTTTACTATACTCATAACCACAGATGATATTTATTAGGATGGAGAAAACTTTTTGTTACATCTGTTCGCTTCGAACGACCCAGAATAATAATTTTTAATACGGCGGAAAATAAAGTAATTAATCAACACTAATGGCAACATTATATTGTTATACTGTTCAGATACTTCATTAATGTAAATGGGTATGTATGTATCCATTATACATTAATTGTAGTAATTAAGTAATGTCTAAGATAATGACAGGGTCCGATGCTGTCATACAGCGTAAAAACCGAAGAAACTAATGCGTAGTATAAACAATGAATATAACGTAAGCAACAATAGAAGTACAATGCGAATTTATTTTATTGCAAATGAAGCAAACAAACAAGCAAATTAAATATGGCGCACGCGGAACGAACCTTATGTCAACAAACAACGTTTAAAAAGCTAGTCACGTCGGAGATAACAATGTACCTATTTGAAGAAATAACAAACGAAAAGGGAGTTATGTTTTTCAACCGACTTTAAAAAAGGGAATGTTCTCATTTAGACTGTATTTTTATGTATGTTACTTGCTATATCGGGTAAATCTAGAATAATATTGAAGATTATTTTTACTTGGACAAGTGATCAAAGGTGAATAACAATAATAATACCAGCCCTGTTTTATACAATGTTCCACTGTTGTATAAGGACCTCCTCTACTAATAGAGGGGGAGAAGAAGGCTTAAGCCTTAGTCCATCACGCTAGCCTAATATGGCTACAATTAGTAAACTTCATACATTTTACAGTATGATATTCGTGTGTGGGGCAGTATCATAAATTTTTGATTTGTAAAAATATTTTAGCATCCTATGTGTGATATAAAACATAAAACTGTACGATAAGATTAACCTACTCAATCAAAATGAAATAGGTGTGTGCCGTGTACTCTTTATATTTTAATAACATTTAGTTTTACTTCATTATCGGTTAAAGGTGATAAAAATACATTATCAGCATTCGGTGCTCGATTTGGGTGTAGCCTTGAAATAATTTTTAAAATGATATTTGATAGCGAGCTTGCAAAAAGGAACACTTATGGAAAACGTGGAACGACGTATTCATTCGACTTTTGCATCTGTCAAATAATTCACCGGGCTTGGGTGGATTTTTCAATCTACCGTTAATTTTCTTTTTTATAATGGTTTCTTACATTTACTCGAATATTATACATTGAATAAAACTAATTTTACGGATTATATCGCGGTTTATTTTACTTTTTTTTAACCCGACGTTTCGAAGGCTTTACAGCCTTCATGGTTACGGGGCAGACTGAGTTGTATGTCGTCTCGAAAGTCCCGTAGGTTAAATAGTAAAATTAAACACGGTATAGAAACAAAAAAATATAGCATAGTATATATAGTAATATGATATACTCCGTAAAAATCATTTTAATATTTTTTTGTTAGTAATTAATATTAAATAATTAAACCACAAAATATATTTCAGTTCTTTATCAAATATTGATACCAAAACGCATTTAAAGTAGGTAACCATTCATCGGTATCTAGACCTGTACTATTATAAGATTATTAACGCAAACCTTATTGTATGTAATGATAATCTATGCTTCTGTACTTATATAAACATGCAATGATATACAAAGTATCATTACAATTATGATACGATATGATTTCAAAAATTCTAAATTCTGTACAATGTTAGATTAATATTAATCTCAACGCTGGTTCTAGTAAATCCCCATAGGACCTACACGAATATGGAATATCGATCTTTGAGAAAAAATCGCATCATAATAATTCTAAGAGCTATAGAAAGAAAGAAAGAAAGAAAGAAATATTTATTCATTATAAACTAAACAACATAGGTACTAATATTAAAAAACAAAAAATACATGCTTATAACAAATACGACCACAACTCAGCGTGTACTGGTATAAATTACCAGTGCTGGTCTTCCGTTGGGCCGTATGGTGAATTCACGGGCACTAAACCGCTATAAACTATAGTAGCCATGCTTACTCCGTCACGAATCCAAGCCAGCGCCTCCTTGATCGCACGCATGTTTTTGAATGGGTGCCTTGTAGTAATCATGCAAATTTCATCTTGTACGCTTAAATCATGTATATTGGCATGGCTTCGACGTCTCTTCGCCTTATCAACTCGGCGCGCCAATACAACACTACTGCTCTGACAGCGTACGTGGCGCAGCGGGCAAGTAGGCGGCTATGAGAGATGGCGAGTCGATCCCCGCATGGTGACAAATACATACATACATATACACTCACGGCTGTAATCCCCAAAGAGGTAGGCAGAAGTGTAACCAGTACACCCACTTTTCAGGTCCGAGAAATGTGATAGAGGGCGAGCCTATCGCCATATAGGGCACTTTAGGCTCCTGGGTCCTTTAGGCGTAGTGTGAAGAAGCTAAACAGCAGGCCGGCATGATTGTGTTGAGTAGCGAGGAATAGACTGTCTCTTGCTACTTGATACTCTATCTGGACGGCACTGCGCTTACCATCAGGTGCAGTGTGGTCACTTTGCCACGCCAGAATAAATAAAAAAAAAACGCAATGCATGTAATTAACTGCGTCACCGAGGCAGTCCTGTGTGTCTGTCATCCACAAATATTTGTTTCTGTCTGGATTTGTTTCTGTCTGGATTTGTTTCTGTCTGGATTTGTTTCTGTCTGGATTTGTTTCTGTCTGGATTTGTTTCTGTCTGGATTTGTTTCTGTCTGGATTTGTTTCTGTCTGGTCAGGGTATTGTGGGACCGTTGTTCCTCATAGGTAATTCTTGATACCCATGACTCCGGTTGGACTTAGTGTAGTCAGGACTATTTGTATGACCTGGTAAAAAAATTTTAATTGAAATATTCATTACTAGCTGTTGCTCGCGGCTTCGCCCGTGTGGAGGTCACGTTTGGGAGAAAAAATATACAATACAAAATACCAATTTTCATGCGTTTAACTTAAAAATGACGGATTCTCATACAAACTTTCATCCCCTATTTTACCCCCTTAGGGGTGGTATTTCCAAAAACCCTTCCTTAGTGGATACCTACGTCCTAAAAGGTACCTACTGTCAAAATTTCAAGTCTCTAACCCCAGCCGTTTAGGCTGTGCGTTGATCGATCAGTCAGTCAGTCAGTCAGTTTCTTCTTTTATATATACAGGTCATCATATCACTACTATCAGTTCATAGTTAAAATCAGTAAGTGCTGTGAAAGTGATAAGATGCGTGTGATAACACTGTCGTGATGTAATATTTGTTATGATAACGTTGAAACAGCGCCGCTGCGATTATCTTAGTGTTTGGAAAGTAAACATTTTTCTTAAATGTCACACCGAGGCCACTTGAAAGAATGTGCCAAGATAATGCAAGAGAACCCGCAAATTTACAGTTGGTGACGTGATGGCGCCTTGGATCTAAAGTGCTGTATACCCAAGTGATTTGTTGTCAGCTTTTTTAGTTCTGTAATGAACACATACCACAATATTTTTTTATTACAGATCCTAATTAATATTAGTAAATAAATAACAGTCACACACATAGCCCCCGCCCCACACTAAGATTCGAGTCTTGTGTTGTGGGTATCAGGGACTACGAGAGACTTTCGGTCTCACAACACCTAGACCCCGGACACAAATATCTGTCTGTCACACAAACATTTGTCCCGGTGTGGGAATCGAACCCACGGCCTCTCGTTTCACAGCGGGCTACTCGCCACGGAGGCTATCAAATGCATGTCTGAAAGTATTTCTTTCGAATACAATAGTGGTTTGTTGGTTTTAATAACAGAATAAATATTGTGTTAATGTTGTTCTACCAGGGAGTTGAACTCAGGATAGCACGGTACGAAGACTGCTACTAGATCTTTAGAGCTATTTATAAATATCGTATATTGTTTATTCCCTTATGCAAATAACCCACAGCTTACATTTTCAGCGCAAGGACAATTATTAGTTACTTGTATTATCAAACTTGCCCTACATACGCTGTAATAGTTTTCTTGATATATACAAAATTATATAATAATGACATAGCCGATCCTGCAACTAATAATCTAAAAAAGTAATATATTTTGCTATTGAAAAAACAATCAATCAAATGAGATTATTTATCGTTACAATCTACGAGAATTTCTCAAAATAAAAATACTGTCGATATATGATGGTAGCATTTATATAAACATGGTAAAGTATTTTTAAATAAATAACACCCAACGGTCACACACATAGTCCTGACACTTTACTAGGTCAAACCTATATCGTGAATATCAAGTACTACAAGGGACTACGGTCCGATGGTTTAAGGACTCTCATTCGTAGAGGCCCAACAGCGGGACGGCTTTAATACTGTTGATATTATTATTATTTTACAATTAAATCACCTATAAAGAACGAATTATGCTTATGCAACTTTACTTTCATAACAAGTCGATGAAAAGTTTTCTTTATAGCGTTCGAGAACATTCATTGCAAATTCCTTAACGTGCCGGATATTTAATTATTCATAAAAAGTACACCGACTTCAATAAAAAACAAATCATGCGTCCCTTTAAAATTTGAGGGTTGCTCTCGATTTTTATGAGATCCCATCATCAGATCCTGACTTGGTGCCAATGGGACCACCTGGAAAGTATACCCTTTTAAACAAAAAAAGAATTTCTCGAATCGGTCCAGGCGTCTTCGAGTAATCGGGTAACATACATAAAAAAAAGATTCCGACGAATTGTTAACCTCCTCCTTTTTTGAAGTCGGTTAAAAAGTAGTGAAGAGGAAAAAACAATTAGCGTTGAGGAAGCAACGCCGCGCCAAAATGGGAAGCGATGAGATGTCAACGATCTGCATTCTGATCGCCTGCTGTCTCCTTGGTCAATTGATTTGTTTGAAATGTTCGTATCATCCTAAGAGCTAATATCCTGGTAATGAGCGACACTAATGGGGAAATAAATATCGTATATACTTTGACTTGTAAGGATAAGAAGTTCGGAAGGTCGTGTTAGGCGCGAATTCGATTTTTATATATAGAAACATTGTAATGTGGTAAATTTTCAACAATGTTTCATTTTTAAGCCGCGTCTTACGAAGTTGTCAAAATTGAACTATTTCTTTACTTTATTAAACTTACATCTGGCATACAAAGACATTAAAGAAATGTAAATCCAAGAAAGCCTTTTAAAGGTTGGGTATAGATCAACTATAGGTATATTATCTACTTCTCTTCCCTTCTACTTCATTTTGAATCACCAAAACCAAAGTAAAGTAGAAAAAGCAGAGTCCAGCGGAAACATTCTATACATTTTAAACCTAATGGTTGGGTTTTCAACGATTTTGTAATTGCTGTGCTGAGATCTCGGGTCCGATCCCCGGGTCGGGTAAAGTGATATTGGGTTTTTCATTTAGAAATACTCAGTATCAGCCCGGAGTCTGGAATTGTGCCTGGTATAGCGATTGGCTCGATCCCTATCACATTATGGAACATTAATAAATTCGGCGAAAAGTGGGTGTACTGGTTACACCTCTGCGTACCCCTTCGGGATTACAGGCGTGAGTGTATATGTATGTATTTGTTCGGCGACTTGAGTTTTATAAGCGTTTTGTATTATTAATAAAAGAATTTTGATGTGATGCAGTGACATTGCTCAATAGATTCACATTAGACCTGTCATATTAACAGATTAGATAAGGGCGTCAATCAGGAAGCACCATGGCTATCCTGTGGCCGTCGCAGCAGACTGCGTGGTCGCACATACTAAGATACTACGCAGGATGAATTATGACAGCTTTATGATATGATTGTACTGTACAAGTTCAATCACTATATATCATAAGATAGCACAGTTTCTCTCCGTCAATATGTTTGTGCATCTCGCAAAAATGATTTCGATGCAGGTTTCACTATTGTATCAAGCGAACTTATTGATTATTCTCGCTAGATTTATGTTTGCGAATTACGATAAATAAACTACAAAATCCTCTAAAGCTGTCGATAAATTTATGAAACGAGAAGAATTGTTTTTTATAAATGGAGGTTATTTAAAGTCTCTCGTAGTCCCTGATACCCACAACACAAGACTCGTAGTGACTCGTCTTAGTGTGGGGTCGGGGCTATGTGTGTGACTGTTGGGTGTTATTTATTTTTTATATAATTACGTCTTACACAGCTTAAGGTTTCCAGAGAATCACTTCATTAGAAATAATTTATTTTCAAAAATGGCAGGTGTTAAAAAAGGAACAAAAAATGGGTCGTAATGCAAACTCTTTTTTCGCGTCGGTTAAAATGCACGCTCAATCCAAGTTTTACAGCATTTAATACCGGATTAACTCCGGACGTATTACTAGGATTGCATACTAATAAGCGATATCAAACAATCTGCCACGCATTACTCTCATCACGACATAATGACTAACGTACTGTTATACGGAATCTTGGATTCCCCTTTTTAAAAAAAACACTTTTATTGAAACACTATTTATATTACTTTTAAAATACAAATACAATATGAAATATATAATGAAACGGCGAAAAGGTACTGGCACACAAAGGTATAGTACACACGAGCGAGATTTAGGAACGACTGACTGGTCCCGCGCCCTTAGGTCTTATTTATACATACAAAAGTGCTGGATGGCACTTTTGTAGGGAGAGGGTTTTTCCAAAATAATGTCTTTTATGGACATTGATCGTATATAACAGCCCCCCGATTTAGAGTAAACTACACATTATTATGCGAAGTTTACGGGAATCAGTTTAACCGATTCGCAGAGTGGGAGCCGGTATATCGGGTATTTCTATTTCTTCATTATCGACCTCAGGGTTGTTAATTGCGGGTTTTAAATTAAATCTTTTTATTTTAAAATATTTATTTTGTATGCCAGTTTTACAAACCTTATAAACTATATAAAATATAATTAAAACTATAATTACAATTGTAGAACTAGTATAGTAATTCCCATATTTTATTACATGTGGTTTTTCTGAAATAATGTTATTTAAGTCAAAGAATATTTTATCATTTTTGTTATTTGCTTTTAAATTATCTAAATCAATATTTTGTAATGAAACAGGGAATATCTCTTTCGTAAAACTATTAGTCTTATGGTCTAAAATACAACAGGAATCATTAATAATATTAAAATTAAAATGTGGATTAGTAAAACTTATATTTATTACATCATTGGATGAAATTAGTCTAGCACTTCTGGTATACACTGTACATTTACTTGGAGTTTGTAGAATACCAGTACCGGACACTATTAGTTCGTATAATTCGGTAACACCACACTCGATTGTTATCTTATTAGGACGAGATTGTACAAAAATCCACTGATTGTTTCGGACTGGTTTCCAAATGTCTAATTGTCCGATTATTGTTTTTGTTTCGCACTGCACGGGAATAGCACTGATTGTTTTTGTTAATAGTTCGCTTTCACACGTGGGGTTACCGCTCGACAATAGTATTGTGGATATCTCACACAAAAAGAACTCAGAGTTAATGTTTTTACATTTATTTAAGTTTTCTATATTACAAAAATACAACTTATCCCTAGAAATAGCAATATATGGGGTAGAAGGTAAAATTAAACTGTATATGTTATTTACTCCATGTGGAGTAGGTAAAGCTAAGTTATGATACAAATTGAATTCATTCTTAGTAACTAGGGGTATCTGTAAAATAAAAACTAACTTATTATTAAAATAATAACACGCAGTATTAGATATACTTAAGATTAAATGGATATTACTTAAACTTAAGGAAATTGGAATTTCAGAATCTCTAGGCAGGTGTCTTTCGTTATCTACGAGTTCCTGGTATAATTGTGCTGGGGTGAGTATATTTGGATGTAGAATGTTTTGACTGCTGAATAAAACGGCGTTGATAATATCTTCCACTTGGAATGACAATGTTAGTAATGAGCTATCGAGGTTAGTAAGTATGGAGTGGACTTTATTTTCAATTATTAAATCATTAGAAATTTTGGTAATATTTTTTATTTGATATAGAAATGTGTTAAGAGCGTTATTCAAAATCTGTTGATTAGTTTTTAATTTATTTATTGACTGTTTATATGACTCTAAGGTTGATGTACTGATTAGAATGTTTTCTTTCATCGTTTGAGCTAATTTCTTTTCATTGTTTTGGATAGATTCTATATAGGAATCGTATTTTTCGGCATCATTCTCATCGAGGGTACCGAAAACATGTTTAAATACTGTGCCTATGCCACCAAACCATGATCGTTTATTGCGTTTTGAGATTAAGTGGGAAATGGATTCGTACTCGCGTAGAATATCATTATACTGAACAGAAATTGGTGATAGTATGTTCAGACATTGAGTATTGTTAGACTCTTGGCATGCGAATTTCATTGTTTCGATAATTTCATTAATGTTTGTTAAATGAGGACTTATAAAAGAAATGTCAACATGATTAACTACATGTAACTGACCCTTAATGATTTTAAGTTTACCCAGGGTGTCAAAGTAGATTCCGGAACTAGAAGGGTATGGCTTGATGTAGTCTGGTTGCGCATTTGATGTAACGCTGAAATAGAAGTAGTCGTTGTAAATATATATTGTGTTATAATTTATCTTATTTATTTTAGTTTTGAACCGAGGACTGTGATATTACTGCAGGTTTAATTTCGTCAAAGTGATGTGTTACGTGTCGTCTGTTTATGAGGAGTGTGACGGTGTGGTTATTATTGACTCTTATAATTTTATATGGTCCTTTCCAGAGAGGAGATAAGGCCTTTCTAAGTCTTAAGTGGTTTTTAAGATATACATATTCGCCAACTTTGTATCTTGGAGGTGTCCTAGTGCGTGAGTCATAGTAAGTTTTGGAGGATTCTTTAGATTTTATAATGTTTTCCAAAGCTTTTCCTCGGGTGTATTTAAATTTATGTTGTAGCATTTTAATATAATCTGAGTAAGTTGTACCAGGACTGTTTTCGTATACAGAATTTGGAATAAAAGGTTTGTGTCCAAAGATAAGTTCGTATGGGGTAAAGTTTGTTGTAGTGTGGACTGTAGTGTTATATGTGAGTATGGCTGTATATACATAAGTGGGCCAGTTGTCTTGATTGTTATTTGTAAATGATTTCAAATATTCTTTTAAAGTAGAATGGCTTCTCTCTAAAGCCCCTTGTGTTTGTGGGTGGTAAGGTGTAGCCCATAACTGCTTAATTTTGAGAAATTGACATGTTGTTTTGAATAAATCAGAAGTGAAATTAGTGCCTTGATCAGTGAGAATTGTTTTAGGGATTCCGAAGAGAGAAATGAAATGGATTAAACAGTCGCTCGTTTCTTCAGCTGTTGTACTTCGTATGGGATAGGCTACGGAATATTTTGTTAAATCGTCTTGTAATGTGAGAATGTATTTTAATTTACCCAAACCAGATTCTGGTAGGGGACCTACAATGTCTAGAGCTATTCTTTGAAACGGAGAGACAGATGTGGTAGTGATTTCCATTGGTGCTTTATTTATTCTCCTTAAGGCTTTATTTTCTTGACAGCTTTTACATTTTTTAACATAGTCCTCTATATCACCACGCATTCCTTTCCAATAAAATTGTTCTTTTATTCTATTGTACATGCGTGTGGAACCTAAGTGACCAGCTATTGGAATGTCGTGATTTTCACGAAGAATTTTGGGCCTTTCACTTAGCGTTGGAAAAATTATTTTATTCAGATATATGTGTATAGGAATTTTAGTGTTATGGAAGATATGGGTAAGAATATTGTAAATTTTAGTATAAGAATGTTGATCGAATGGATTTTTGAAATCGGATATTGCAATGTCAGTTATTTGGTTGGATTTTAAGATTTCATCTCTTATATGTTTTAGAGTGTCGTAAATGGCTGGATAGGATGATTCATCGAAATGATGTACTTTTGTGAAAATGAGGTAAATTGTTTTATCTTCATATTTAGTTTTCAGGAATGAGTATAATTCTTTTTCAGCATTAATAATGTCGTCTTCATTCTGAGTGTTAAGGAGGATTTCAGGAATATAAGGGTTGGATTCGTCTAAATCTATACTTGTTGGAATTAGAGTTATTTTACAAGATGATTTCAGGAGATTTTCACTATGTTCTTTGAGAATAGTGTTAGGAGTGTTATCTTTGTTGCAAATTGATTTTAGGAATGTTGAATAGTTGTCATTATTTGGTTGTGACTGCACATCTGGTTGTGCAGGTGAAGGGATACTGAGATTTTCGAAATCAAGGTTGAGATCTTCGCTTCTGGGACTAAGATCCAATAAGGGTCCTAGGTCTACAAGGTCTGGTATCTCATCTCGAATCGGTAAGGAGTTTTGTGATGGGCTTTGTAGTGGGTTTGTTATAGGTTGTGGTATAGTATTGGGGTTGGAATCAGTGTCTTGATATAGTAATTCTTGATCATTGAAAGAAAATGGAATAGGAGATGGGAGTTCTGGTAATGGATCTTCTAATAAATTACCGAATTCGTCGTTAATATTTGGTAGAAGTTGGCTTGGAGACGATAAGGGTTGTTTTTCTATAGGGTTAACTGGGAACCTAGATAGAGCGTCGGCGTTAGTATTAATTTTACCCTTTTTATGCACAATATTATAATCAAATTCTTCTAATTTAAGCCTCCAACGCACTAATCTTGAGCCAGGGTCTTTACAATTAAATAACCATTGTAGGGGTTTATGGTCTGTGACAATGGTAAATCGACGGCCATAGAGATAGGGACGAAAGGCTTTGGTGCCGAAAACAATTGCCAAACATTCTTTTTCTGTCACACTGTAATTGCATTCTGCTTTATTCAGTGTGCGAGATGCGTAAGCTATAGGTTTATCTTTTCCAATAGGTCCTTGGGATAGAATTGCTGACACGGCGAAGTTAGAGGCGTCACAGGTTAGTATAAAAGGGTTGGAAAAATCAGGATATGCTAATACAGGGGATGTAGTAAGTTTGTTTTGTAGATTTTCGAAAGCGAGTTGGTGTTCGTTTTTCCAGCTGAATTGAACATCTTTCTTAAGAAGGGATGTAAGTGGTTTTGCTTGTTTTGAAAAATCGGGTATAAAGCGCCTGTAGTATGAAACAAGACCTAAGAAAGATTTTATATCTTTCGGATTTTTTGGGATTGGGAATTCCATGATAGCTTTTATTTTTTCAGGATTTGGTTTCACTCCGTCATTATTTATAATATGACCGAGATATGCAACTTCTTTTCGAAGGAATTCACATTTATCTGGTTGAAGTTTTAAATTATAATTTCTGAGTCTGTCAAATACGGCTGTTAGATTTTTAATGTGATTTAACAAATCTGGTGAGTATACGACAATATCGTCGAGATATACGAAACACCGCGTGCCTTGGAGACCAGACAAGCAAGTATTCATCAATTTTTGAAATGTGGCTGGGGCATTCTTTAGTCCGAATGGCATTCTTGTGAATTGGAAATGACCTTGAGGTATAGAAAAGGCAGTTTTGCTGGCGTCTTCGGCTGAAATTGGAATCTGATGAAATCCTGATGCCAAGTCTAATGTACTGAAATATTGACTTTTCCCCAATTGATCTAGGATTTCTGTTATTTGTGGTATAGGATATGTTTCGCCTACCGTTATGTCATTTAGTTTCCTATAGTCGATGACGACTCTCCATTTTCGTTGTCCAGAGGCATCGAGTTTTTTGGGGACAACCCAGATTGGTGAAGACCATGGTGAAACTGAGGGTGTAACTATGTTTTGTTCTAGCATTTTATTAATTTGCTTTTCTACTTCCTTCTTATGACATTCGGGAAATCTGTATGACTTAGTTTGTATAGGAATGTCAGTGTTTGTAATGATTCTGTGTTCAGTGGCTGTAGTGTGAGTGAGTTGGTCATCGGGAAGATGGAAGATATCAGAGTATTGAGAACAGATTTCCAAAAGGGTGTTGGTTTCTTCGTCATTGAGATGAGAGGTTCTGAGTTGATTAAGAACTTGATTGGTTCGGTTAGACACCTTGTATGAGGGTGAAGAATTTGTACAGGTTTGTACATAAAATGGCTCTAAAGTGAGGTTAATATTAGGATGGATTATAGCAGGCTCTTCGGATGTATTTACAACTGTGATATTAATGCGGTTATTTTCTTTTACATTAACTATACAATTTGCGACTAACAATGAATCTGAGATGTGTTGGTCTAATATAACTCCTTGTCTAATATTGGGGTTGATGACTGTACATTCTATCACCGCTTCTGTACGAGGGGGTATAGTATACACTGGCTCGGAAAATTTTAAATTAATTGAATCATTATTAATAGATATGACTCCACGTTGGTAATCGATTTTACATTTAAGGTTTTTTAAGAGGTCGTTGCCTATAATGCCGTCATGAGTTAAATTAATTTCTTTTACGACATGGAATTCGTGTTTGTAAGATTTATTTAAATTCTGGAATATTGGCATTTTAAAACTCCCCAAGGTTGATGTAGTTTCATCACCAGGATCAATTCCTTTGAGAGTGATTATTTCATCACTTAGTTTTGGAACATAGGATAAGCAACTTAGTTTTAGCAAACTTACACAGGAGCCGGTGTCTACTAATAAGGATAATGGCTTTTTGGCGATAGTGGTTTGTATAGTGACATGAGGTAAGTATCTTTTTTCAGAGTTTTTGTGTATGTTAAATATTTTTATATGTTTGTTTTGTTTCAGGGGTTGCAGAGGATTTTGTACATTTAAAGATTTCAATGTATTTAGAGTATTCGAAGGACACAGAGGGTTCAGAGGGTTTTGAGGATTCAGAGGACTCGGAGGATTCAGAGGATTCAGAGGCTTCAGAGGATTCAGAGGCTTCAAAGGATTCAGAGGATTCAGAGGATTCAGAGGATTCAGAGGATTCAGAGGATTCAGAGGCTTTAGAGGATTCGGAGGATTCAAAGGATTCAGAGGATTCAGAGGGTTCAGAGGCTTCAGAGGTTTCAGAGGGTTCAGAGGCTTCAGAGGCTTCAGAGGCTTCAGGGACTTCAGAGGATTCAGAGGTTTCAGAGGATATGGAGGCTTCAGAGGATTCAGAGGATTCAGAGGATTCAGAGGATTCAGAGGATTCAGAGGATTCGGAGGATTCAGAGGATTCAGAGGATTCAGAGGATTCAGAGGATTCAGAGGATTCAGAGGATTCAGAGGATTCAGAGGATTCAGAGGATTCAGAGGTTTCAGAGGGTTCAGAGGATTCAGAGGATTCAGAGGATTCAGAGGATTCAGAGGATTCAGAGGATTCAGAGGATACGGAGGCTTCAGGGGATTCAGAGGTTTATAGGAATTCAGTGACTTCTTTGGTCGTGAAATATTTAAGGATTTCCTCCGTTGTGAAGAATTCCCACGTAATGCAGCTATAGTGCTATAAAGTTGGGGCTGGTTACCCTGATTGTTAGCGAATAAACATTTGGATACAGTGGAATTATTGGTATCGCTTTTGATTTTGAATTCATAATTTCTCGACCGATACCTATCGAGAAATTTTATTCGTTTAAATTAAATGCATCGTTGTCAACTTCGTCAACACCCTGGTCAATGACTTGATCGACTGTGAAGGCTCTGCGTGAGTTTGTTGTGTGATTCTGTTGTGTGTTATTTGGTACCCCGTTTGAGGATGATCCGCCAAATTTGTTCCTATTATTATTGAACTGTCTTTTGCGGCAGTTTTCGATTGTGTGACCTATGTTCTTGCAGTATCTACACACTATACCATTGACGTTAAAGCTCTTAAAATGATCGGGACGACCCTGTGAGTAGTTGTTACTAGTTCGTGGTATAAATTCTTGGCGAGGTGCGGGTCTCGGCCTATCATTATTAAATGTCGTAGTTCTTCTGTTAATGCTACTGAGTATTTTCTCCTCTGCCAAAGCGAAATTAACTGCTGCACTTAAAGAATCAGGCTCGCGGCATCTCACTATTTGAGATAACCTTGGTTGGAGTCCTACTATAAATGTATGGAGGGCAAGATCCTCCATAGCTGCTACGCGGCCTGTTATTTCTCCTTTCCTTTTGGAAGGGATGGAAATATTAATTTCCGTTAGTAATTTAGTTAAACAAGTCTCTACCTTTAGGCGGAATTGATTAACATTTTCGTTTGTATTTTGTCTGCATTCCTGTAACTCTGATAGTAAGTGTGTATAATGCTTTCTTTCACCGAACTGTTGTTTTAGGAAATCTATAAATTGTTCGAATGTGTCAAACTCCTTTATGCTGCATGTGGCTTCTGCCCTGCCTACTAACTGACTTAGTATATACTTGAATAGTATTGTTTTCTGTGATTTATGTGCTGTGTTATAAGCGTTTTGGCAAGATGATATGAACGAGCTTAACTTTTCTCTAGAACCATCGTAAGGTTTTATGAATTTTAATAGGACATTTAGTTCCACTTTTTCCTCACTTTCTACACGACTTGGTACACTTTTGGATACACCGGGTGTTTCCTCCCTGGGTTCCGATTTTCCAGTCATTGCGAAGTTAACTAATGTAGCGGAATAAATTTACAATAAGCCGTCTCTACACTAAGTTGACTTGTGCAGGTGTAATGAGTTGAGCGAGCTTATCAGTGCGTCGTCTAGACACGTAACATAAACAAATGCTTGAACAATTGGTACTACAACGATTATATGAGATAGAAATGACACAATTTAAATATAAATATCTAATAAAACAGTTAAAACTCTGAGTTCAATTATATACTATTGAGCGATAACAATGTTATAGAATTTGACTCACAGGAATACTTGTATCAGGAATACTGGAAACATCACGACGGTTGACTGCTCTGTCGCTGGTTCTGCAGGGGTGCCACACGGCTATAGCCGTGAACCGGGAACAGGGTAAATCTGGATACAGTGGTGAACTGGACACTCGCCTCGCACAGAACTTAGCACAGGGATGTATTCTGATACGGCGTAATACAGATCACGGAGAACACTTTTCACTTGGGTGTATATAATATACACTATATATCGTTATATACCACACGTTGGGTATATATGCCTGAATATATTCACTTTTCACTTGAGAGTTTTTCCGAAAGCGTATTCGGGTATGAAGGGATTTTCGTATCCCACCGCTGCCACCAAAATGTTATACGGAATCTTGGATTCCCCTTTTTAAAAAAAACACTTTTATTGAAACACTATTTATATTACTTTTAAAATACAAATACAATATGAAATATATAATGAAACGGCGAAAAGGTACTGGCACACAAAGGTATAGTACACACGAGCGAGATTTAGGAACGACTGACTGGTCCCGCGCCCTTAGGTCTTATTTATACATACAAAAGTGCTGGATGGCACTTTTGTAGGGAGAGGGTTTTTCCAAAATAATGTCTTTTATGGACATTGATCGTATATAACAGTACGTGCAATTGACTTGCATAATGAAATTAAAATATATCTATATAAGGAAGAAATTTGTATGTGTTTGTGTGTAAATGATACGTCAGGCTTCTGTAAAATTGGTAATGAATCCAATAACACGCTACGCAATATTTGTAGAAATGCTTTATATATATATTTATATATAGTCTATTTCGGATATTAGGTATATTATAAATCCCTGTCATACTTTTATAAATAATTGAAGGTACTTTAATAAAACTTTGTCATAATTTTATATATATAATTTTTTTTTCGCCTATTTCACTGATTTTCGTTCAGTATTATTTTCCTAAATTTCCTGCTCAGAGAAGAATAAAAGTATAATTCTCATATGATTTTATAATTTTATAAATCGTTCTAACGTCATTCAAATCTCATGAAGTGCCTGTATATGAAACTAAAAGAATTTAGGACATTTAAGTACTAGAATATATTTTTTTAATCTAATTGATTCATCTGAGAGCGTCGTTTGTCGTTTTGTCAATTATTTATAACTTTATATAAGTATTTGCTTTATTATTTCTTACATACATGTATATGTATATACAGGCGTGAGTGTATACTCACGCCTGTGATCCCCGAAGGGGTATGCAGAGGTGTATCAGTACACCCACTTTTCGCCGTATTTCGGTCCCATAAGGCAATAGAAGGCGAGCCTATCGCCATACCGGGCACAGGTTCCAGACTCCGGGCTAATATTGAGAATTTCTAGCTAGACCCAATATCACTTTACCCGACCCGCGGATCGAACCTGAGACTTCAGCACAGCATGCGCAATTAGACCTGCGCCACCGAGTTTATTCTTTCTTGTGATGTAAAATAAAATACTAATATTATTTCCAAGGAACGCCGACAGTATCAACTAACTTATCCCACAGTACAATCAGTTTGATTTGCAAATATATGTAATGAAGTTAAAGACTAGAATTCTTATGAGTCGTTATAGTAATTACAAGACTCATCGGTGTAAATAAAATTGCAATAAACTGATGGCCGGCAGCGCGGGCGCCAGGGCACAATATACTCTAGACGGCAGAAAGCCGGTTATTTCTTATGAACTCTGTAGCAAATATAGGAAAGCGTAACTACCTAGTCTGGCTGTGACATACGGACAGACTAACTAGACTTAATTATCAATGTCCAATTTTAGTAATTTCCTAAATAAAATTAAAAGATCTAAAGTATATACTACGTGTAACAGGAATAACGCACATCCTCAGACACCCCAATTTAAAAATATTATTATAATCATAATTCATGTATTGAAATTAGACTGCGATGAATATAAATATTGTTTTTTGTGAAGTTAGTTGTACTAATTTCGACATAAAGTTCGTAATTTTAATTATTTGATTTTTTAAAGTGTTCGTTTATTATTGCATTTATAAAAGACTTTATCGCATCGAGTTATGTTTCAGTTTCGTTTATCTTGAACATTAAATTAAAGGGTGACTATTATTTACCTGAGTGTTAATTATTTTTGGAAAAGAAATCTCTATGGCAGGACAACGTCTATCGGGACCACAAGTACTTATAAAAGCAACAGAAACTGTATGTCATAAATCTAAACATAATATAGACGCGCCATATTGACATTGTAATATTTAAACTACCATCCATGTGTTGGCATTTTCCATATTTGCTCTATTTTTATCATATTATCTTTTATTTATTTAGTTACATTTGATAATTGTAAATTTAAAAAACCACTTAAGTAAAAACAGAATAAATTCAAAACTGGTAACATTGAAAACAAGAGAATATTGTAATAAAAAGGGTAGATGGACGGGTCGAGAGATTATTGTGTTAAGTATGGACGTCGAGGATTGTGGTGTAAATATAAGTAAGGAATAAACATAATTCTGGAATACTTCGTCGTGTTATTTTAACAAGGACAAGATTCTAACAGTCAGAAGTGGGATGAACTTTCGAGAATCCTGAGGTATGTGTTTACATACTGATACTGAGGTATGTATATTAATTTATTCGTAACAAATATTCATCATGATATTCTACTTGTGTGTATAGAGAATAGTAATTAAAGGATAATATATATAATTAATAATGAAAGGTAATATACTACATGAAACTAAAACATTGAGTTATTGTAGTAGGAAATGTGGAGCCACATTATAATATTGTGCTAAGATACATCTATAGACGTATCAAATTATCTAATTTTACAGTTATGGTTAATTTTGTGTAACTCCTTTTTATTTTCCATCTATGGTGATATTTACAGATGATAAAATAATTAATAAAAAATATAATAGCAAAGTAACGTTGCGGCTAGATTATATACTACAACAATAGACATGATGTGTGGCAGAGCGGCGACAGTGCATTTTTAGTGGGTTGTATTAGCAAAAGTGGCTGCATCAAAATTAATTGATATCTATGTACCTTCTGAAACATTATAACTTTACAAACGTGTTACAAAGGTTACAGGTTTTAGTTGCAATAAATACATTTATAATATTAAGTATAAACGTTTTGCCTACGTTCTATATCATAAAATAATTTTCGTAAGAACACATATTTTGTACTTACCTACAATGAGCTATTTTATTTTATTTATGAAACATTTAGTCAAAACGTTCATACCGTGTCAACTTGAATGAGTTTATTATTCGAATGGTATTTAATCCGGACAACTGCTTAATAAGTGATTCAAATATATACACTTTTAAGTTAGGTACCTAAGGGCATTTGATTAAGCTTTCAAAATGGATTGCTAGGTTAGAGATTTAATCGTAATGACAAAAATATATACTTATATATAATATTAATATGAACGAGCATATACGAAGAAAAATAGACTGTGTCAATATTATTAACTCTTGCTTATTTTGTTTTCTTCCTTACGGACACCTGGGTAATTGATTAACAAAGTAGTCTCTATCCATATTCTCCACTAATGTCTGTTCGGTCAACTCATACGCGACGACAGGATACTTGCCGTTATCGTAGGAAAAAAAAACATCGCGATTATAATGATCGACGAATTCGTAAATACTTAGGTTTAACTAGCTTCAAGTGAGGATAATGTAAATGGTGTTTTAAAACTATTACCTTAAACGGCATTGAAAAATCTAGTTACATTGATTACGGCAGTCAATGCCCAATCATTAAAAATAAAGTTCCAGTAGAATCAGTTACTGCTGGATGAGACAGAACTTCGGGTATTAAGAGGGTTTGGTCATGGTTGTGTTATAGGTTTCGCCATTCGCGCCGATAGGATGTATATGTGACGATAGAAATAGACGCTGTTAAAAGAGACGTAGAGGTTTACGTAGTGGTTGACGAGTTGTTACATACAGAGGTTATGATAGACTAGTCTCTTAATGAATTACCGACGGTTACGGTACACTTATAAAACTAACTAACTATATTGGCTAACGCTATATTGTGATGATACAAGTCTGGAACGTATAAATCGTGAATTCGGGCAAAGTTAATATTGAAGGGCTAACAGACATACAAGACAGACACCGGAAGAAAATTATTCAGGGTTTTTATTTATTATGGGAAATGATTGTTTGCAACAAGGCAAGGAATATAATCCTTACAAGGTGTATACCAATGTAACAATGGCGTAGGTCATATCATTATGGTTAACTTGTTGGAGTTCCTTGTGTATTTTCAAAGGGAGGGCGTCATCGCACGTGCTATCAAACAACCTTATAATAAATTGTTTAAAACAGTTACCATCGGTATATGTCAATACGATTACAGTGTTAGATATGATAAATGTGGGTCCAAAGGTGACCAAAGACCAAAATTACAGCTATGGGAACTTTTAAATAGCTATCGCGATTTCTGCTGATTTAACTGCTTCGGTGGCGCAGTTGTAATTGCGCATGCGGTGCGTCTGCTGTGCTGGGGTCTCGGGTTCGATCTCCGGGTCGGGTGGAGTGATGCTGGGTTTTCTATTTAGAGGTACTCAGTGTCGGCTGGAGTCTGGAATTGTGTCCGGTGTGGCGATGGGCTCACCCCCCATCGTATTATGTGTATATGTATGTATGTATGTGTCACAATTGCTTCACTATTAATATGAACGAGCTAGGGCGTACTATATCTGATATGACGATACGACTCAGTGACGACCCGCCAGTTACATATTATAGACCTTATCGTCTGGCTTATAGTGAAGGGGCTGTAGTTAAAGAAATTGTAGATAACGACATAATACGGGAGTCTCATTCCGCATACGCAAGCCCTGTAGTATTAGTAAAAAGTGTGGACTATAGGGCACTAAATAAAAAGATGGTAAAAGATAGTTACCCTGTGCCGTTGATTAACAACCAGCTAGATAGACTTAGCGTAAAGTCTTATTTCACTACCTTGGACCTGGAATCCGGGTATTATCAAATACCTGTATCTGAATCCTCTTGGCACATTACTGTCTTTGCGACGCCGTACGGTGATTAATAAAGCGCTTGGTAACAAACTATTTCAATTGGCTGTTCCATACCCTGATGACTTGCTATCTGTTGGAAAATCATTTTCTGAAGCATTTGAAAAGCTTACGACAGATTGATGGCATTGCTAAAGCAAGCTGGCCTTACGATCAGTTTGTAAAAGAGCTTCTTCTTTCATTCGGAAGTAAATTATTTGGGTTACGAGATATCCGAGACAGATTTAAGACCTACAAAAAAAAAGAAAACAGGGGGTTGGGAGTGGGGATCCACCCAACGTCAATTAAGTGTGACAGTTTGTGGGCCTGGCTAGTTTCTTCCGACGATTTATACATAATTTTGCAACCATCGCTAAACCTTTGACCAACTTGACTAAATTTGATGTCTCATGGCAGTGGGGTATAGAACAACAAAACTCATTTCAAGACATGTAGGCATACTTTAGTCGACAGACTACACGTGAAGAGCAATTTTGGCACTCCTATGAACTTGAGACGGTTCATGATGGCCGTAGTATTGTCGTTACAGAAATTTAGAGTATGTCTGATCGTTAGGCCTACTCTTGAAATCAATTCGATACACTTTCAATTCCAATCTAGAATATATCGGAACTCTAATTCACTCAACTAAATGAAGTTTAATATTTATGAACTAGCGATCGTAAATACTCTATTTCATTTAGATACTTAAAATTGCGCCGTATTCAGTTAAATCGTGCGCTGGTGTTGCGTTCAAGAGTGCCAATTATACAGTTTTCAAATCTAATCCCAATTTTAAATTGGAATCGAGTGTTAATAGTAACCCTCCAGGATTGAGTTTAATGTCGTAACTGTATACAATGCGTTGCGCTCATCACTTACGACTTTCGCGATTTGCCCCCTAAAGTAGCTAGATAGTGGCTTATGTTGCAGTTTCATTTTACAATTCAGTATCGACCTGGTCACAAATCACAATATGCAACATGCGGATGCCTGAGTCGGAATCCGTTGTCATGTCGACTGCATGTAACCACTCACGATTGGTTGCACACAGTGCAAATGTCTGACCCACGTTTTTAGCATATTAAGACAATTTTAGAAACATATATTGAATATCTTAAAGAAATTTCAAATAATTTCCTGGTCTGTGATGGGAAGATTGACAGCCTCTGTAGCGCATCGGGTGAGTGGCCGGCTGTAAAACAAGAGGCCGTGGGTTCGATTCCCTTATCGTGACAAATGTTTATCTGACAGACATATATATTGATTTCGGGTCTGGGTTTTGTAGGACCGTAGTCCCTCGTAGTTGTTGATACCCACGATACAGGTTCTACCTGGTGTGGGGTCGGAACTATGTGTGTGGCTGTTGGGTGTATTTATCTATTTAAGGTTTACAGATTTGTGGGTCGTAATTTGAAGTGGGTGGTACCTCATGGGGTTCGATGGCGCATCAGTCAGCTTAATTACGACGAAGCAAGTCATTTTTCCTTGGACAATACGCTTGAAAATATTAGTACAGATTATTGGTTACCAAGATGAGATACGCTTTATAAAAAAAAGTATGTTACATAATGCAACAACTGTGCATATTATAAAGAAATATCCGGTATTCACATCCAATTCCAAAGGTATCCATATTCTATAGTATGGAATCTATACCATCCATATTGACCATTTGAGTCTATTCGTAAAGAGTAAGCGAGGCAATACACACATTTTAGGAGTTATCGATGAATTCAGTAAATTTATATTTGATAAAACTAAAAAAAACACTTCCTACTATAATTACGATCAGGGTACTAAAAGAAAGTCACTAATAAACTACAGTATAAATATTTGCTACTTTTGGATGTCCAAAGATTATATAATTTCAGACCAAGGTACAAGTTTTACGCCAAAGGAATTCAAGAGTTTTGTTGATTCTGTAGGTGTAAAACACATTTTAAATGCAGTGGCTACACCGCGCGCTAATCAACAAATTGAGCGCTATAACAGGTCAATTTTGAATTCAATGCTTCTACGAATCACGGTCTTGATGATAAAAAGTGGGATTTTAAAATGTGAAAATTACAATGGAGCTTGAACAATACGGTTAATAAATGTATAGGATGTTATATATATATATATATACATATATATATATATATACGTATGTTGTGTGTATGTGTATACATATTATAGGTGAGATTATTCCAAACTACAACTCCGAAAAAGGTAAAACCCAGAACGTAACTCCCAAATTTCGCAGACCATTTACAATTACCGCTGCTCTAGACAGAGATAGGCGAGATTACTAGTATAAATGGCTATTCACGAAAACAATATAGAACGATTACTCCGCAAACCAACTTAAACCGTGGATAACTTTTTAATCATTTCCTCCGGTGAGTGATAAAAGAAGTGACAACTGCAGCAGTAATGATGATGAGAGCTAAGGGTAAAAAATACTTTCCCCCCCTTTAAATCCCTATCCTAACGTTTTCAGCTTAGATACGACTGACGTGCAGACCGGTGTGATCGGTCCCATCGGCTGACTTCAAACTATGCATATTGCCCGCGGGTGGCAAAGGGCAGTCTCCGGCGACCATACAAGATCAACGAGCTCGCTGGTGGCTTACAGGAATTCGAGGCAGACCGTGTCCCTCGGGTGGCAAACGGCAGCCTGCGATGAACTGGCATATAAAATAAAGAATTCGAGGCAGACCGTGTCCCTCGGGTGGCAAACGGCAGCCTGCGATGAACTGGCATATTAAATAAGAATTCGAGGCAGACCGTGTCCCTCTGGTGGCAAACGGCAGCCTGCGATGAACTGGCATATTAAATAAGAATTCGAGGCAGACCGTGTCCCTCGGGTGGCAAACGGCAGCCTGCGATGAACTGGCATATAAAATAAAGAATTCGAGGCAGACCGTGTCCCTCGGGTGGCAAACGGCAGCCTGCGATGAACTGGCATATTAAATAAGAATTCGAGGCAGACCGTGTCCCTCTGGTGGCAAACGGCAGCCTGCGATGAACTAATATATATATAATAAGAATGTGGGGCAGACCGTGTCCCTCGGGTGGCAAACGGTAGCCTGCGATGAACTGATATATATAATAAGCCCGCGGGTGGCTGATAGCAATGTGAGGCAGACCGTGTCCCTCGGGTGGCAAACGGCAGCCAGATTATTTGTTGACAGCAGAAAGTCTTAAAACAAAATATGCAGTGTTTCTGCCTTCCGGTGGCAACTATATCGAATGTATAAGTGTACTTGGGACTATTGTGTTTGATTAATGACAATATTTACTGTAAAAATAACGTTGTGATCGGTAAAAACATTTAAAGGATGGTGCAGTGCTGTTAATTTGAAGTTATACTTTGCAATAAATTTATACATTACATGTATTGTATATGCAACATTTGAGACACTATAATTGTAATTGTTGTTGCAAATAATAATATATGATTTATTTATTTAATAAAGTACGTCAATAATATTCATAAATTACATTGAATAACAGCACAAGCACAGTTATAATGTCAATTGAAGACATACACGGCATTCATAAAAAAAAAGAGTGAGCACGACAATAGAAATAGAATAATACCGAAAATAGCACACGTAAATTACAGGATTAAGTTATGTTAAATTACATTAAATAGATTAAATTACATTATATAGATTAAATTACATTATATAGATTAAATTACATTATATAGATTAAATTACATTATATAGATTAAATTACATTATATAGATTAAATTAGATTAGACTACATTATTGACATATAAAACAAGGTAATGTGGCCAAATTATAATGATGATATGAATGATAGATCATTTGGATTGTATAGAGTCATACAATAATTGTAGAATGGCCGAGATGTTTTAAGGAATGGGACATTCCTTCAACAGAATGGCCGTCTGTTGGCATTTTCCATATTTGCTCTATTTTTATCATATTATCTTTTATTTATTTAGTTACATTTGATAATTGTAAATTTAAAAAACCACTTAAGTAAAAACAGAATAAATTCAAAACTGGTAACATTGAAAACAAGAGAATATTGTAATAAAAAGGGTAGATGGACGGGTCGAGAGATTATTGTGTTAAGTATGGACGTCGAGGATTGTGGTGTAAATATAAGTAAGGAATAAACATAATTCTGGAATACTTCGTCGTGTTATTTTAACAAGGACAAGATTCTAACACATGTCACATTATAATTGTGGTATCGTTGCAAAAAACCCACATACATAATACATATGCACTGAGCTTGTCTTGCCAGATGCGACGGCAGTATTGACACGTCGGACGTTGTCTTTATATTGCCCATATGCAGCCAAGTGGATAGTTGATTCGTTCAATCAGCTAGTTCATGGACTCGCTTGTTGAATTTTACTATTAAAACTCAGATAAAAACACTGCGTAAAATTATGAAAGCAAATATATATAACCAACCCATACTGTCCCACTGCTGGGCACACACATCTTCTACCTATTAATGAGAAAGTGAGTGTGGCCTTAGTCAACCACGCTGGTCTACTGCGGATTGGTAGACTTCGAACATCTTCGAAACCTGATTTACGATTTTAAGGCAAACAGTTTTTCTCACGATCTTTTCCTTCGCCATTTTAGCAAGCGATAATTCAATGAATACACACGTAATTTGAAAGTCAGAGGTGTATCCATTATGTTGGTTTCGAACCAGTGACTTTCGTCTCGGCCGGCTGTATCAGTTCCAACTAAGCTATCGCTGTGTTTTTAGGAAGCAAATAAACAACACCCAACAATCACACACATAGTTCTGACCACACATTAGATAATCGTAATCGTGGGTATCAAGAACTATGAGGGACTACGGTCTCACAACACCCAGACCCGAAACAAATATCTGTCTGACACACAAACATTTGTCTCAGCGCGGGAATCGAACCCACGCTCTCCCATTTCACAGCCGGCTACTGTCCCGCTGCGCCCCGGAGGCTGTCAAATAATCAGCATTTTATAAAAACCGTATATCTAAGAATATATAAACAGGTTATTTTATTGAAATTAGCTGTCGCTATGTATCATCATCAGCCAATCGCAGTCCACTGCTGGACATAGGCCTCCCCCAAGGCTCGCCATTGAACCCGATCTTCGGTTCTACGCATCTAATTTCTGCCTGCAGCCTTGCCCAGATCGTCGCTCCATCTAGCAGGAGGGCGTCCCACACTGCGTTTACCTGTAAACGGTCTCCACTCAAGAACCTTATTACCCCAACGGTGATCGGTTCTACGACAGATGTGAGCGCTATGTCGCTATGTATACCAATTTTGTATTGTCTTTTTCATTTAAGTAATATTTCAAATAGACAACTAGACTTCAGGTGCATCCAAATGAGATACCATTTTACAATGAATTAATATGGATAATTTATGTAATAAATAAATTTAATGTACAGAAATAAGTATATATTATTTTATAGTTAGCATGGCGATTGTATAGAACGGACCACGGGTGTTTCGGTTCGTTCCTGTGTCGGATCGGAAAGGAGGTGTCTGCCGTGTGCCACCATTGTGGCAACTGCCACGAGGACACGGCCCAACACACGTTGGAGGAGTGCCCAGCCTGGGACGAAGAGCGCAGCGCTCTCAGAGCAGTCGTCGGAGGAGACCTCTCGCTGCCGGCCGTGGTGTCGTCCATGGTCGCCAGCCGGAGGTCCTGGCGTGCGGTGGCCCACTTCTGCGAGAGCGTCATCTCGCAGAAGGAGAGTGCCGAGAGGGATCGGGAACGAAATGATCCCTCCCGCCGCCAGAGAAGACGTAGGAGGCGCCGGGTGGACGACTGACCGGCGTCTCCCGCCCTGTGGAACGGGGGCGTTTGAATTCCACCACGGTAACCCCTGCCTGTCGTACGAGGCGACTAATTGGGGCCATCGGGGGTCGCGGGCTCGCAGCGGGGGGCTGTCAGCCCGAATCGATGCACTCCCAGTTTCGGAACATCGTGCGACCCCGAGATGGACGGCAGCGCGTGTGGTAAGGCCTCGTTCGCTGCCGTTGTTCGGTGCGCGGGGGCTCCTAAGCCCTCCCATGGAGATGGGCTGCTACGCAGCACCGCGCAGGGGCGGTTCCGGCAGCAATTCTAGCACTCCTTAGAATACCCCGGGATCGCTCCGTAAGCGCCGAAGAAGGCCACCGCGGGGTTTTAGCTGGTAGTGTCGGGTGGGGTGTACATAGGGGGTAGGGACTCGACCCAGCGGCTGCCCGGATAGCCATCATCCGGGCGAGGGGGATGCTGGGTCGTAAGACCGGCTAGTCCAGCATAACCGTTTTATTCTTATTCCTTTTCCCCCCGGAGCGGGCGGTAGTAATAAAACGCTTTCCCCGCGACAACAAAAAAAAAATGGCGATTGTATAGAATACATTATATAATGCGTGTACATAACAGACGCACCGTATCCCGCAACGCAATCAGACAGACCCACATACTAGAGTTACACTTCCCGATTACAAACTGGAATTCGCGACATTACTGCATTTTTATGCAGTATCGCTTGCAGATACGTAATTAAGTGAAAGAATAATCGCTCGCTGTGGCACTGAGACTGTCCCATGATGATCACGACTACAAGTAGTTTATGAGGAAACTTGATATGCATAATTATATATTAAAATTAATAAGCACCTTCCAATTATTACGTTCATTTGTTTAAAATTTCTTGACCCTTAATTTTATAAGTAGCAGAATATGCTAGTATATATGATAGTTTACTTGCAATTACAAAGGTAAAGGTTAAATAAACTATGTTCGGGAAAGCCATCGAGTATTTTTCATACATATACACTCACGCCCGTAATCCCCGAAGGGGTAGGCAGAGGTGTAACTAGTACACCCGAATTTCGGTCCCATAATGTGACAGGAGGCGAGCCTATCGCCATATCGCCATGAGTATCTTGGATTTAATAATATGTTTCGTCCGTGATTGTCAACTATTATTACAGCTAAGGAATTGAAATAAATCGATGTTTGTTTTTAGATAGGTACCTATCATCCATCCTAAAAATACTCCTTTTCTCCGTGCAGACGGTAAAAGAACAATTTCGTAGCATTTATCATCCGCATTATATCTGCCATGAAGCAACAAATAGAACTTTAGTTGGATAAAATAGCAATCATCCGTCTCTTTATACATATATTATGGATATTATAAAATTAGGAACGGGTCTTAATCGCGCAATATTTTAATGGTATAAATACCACAATTATTTCCCGACGTTTCGACCGAGTTGCATCGGCCGTGGTCACGGGCTGACTGAGTAGATTTAGTGCCGTCTTCGTAAGGTGGGCTTTCGTGTGGTGGGAGTATCGGTAACCAGTTTAGTGGGGGTTTTGATAACTACCTGCCCTTGGTTTTTATTTTTATCAAAAATACTGTCGGTACTTCGACAAACCACACTGACAGTATCCTCGCGCTGAAGAGTTGACTCATTCTGTCGACGCGGTATACATATACTTATGACAGGATTCCATGTTGTTGACAAACGGTATCCATCCTCTCGGTTGAAATTCTGATGTTTTTTGATTTCTACCGCTTCACGTACTATTCTGGAGTAATAATGGCGATCGGTGGATAGAACCTGTGGTTGGTGTAGTTCTATCCAATGATTAGATCCAGCCTCCAGCAAATGCTCAGCCACCGCTGATTTGTTGATCTGGCGGTTTTTTACAGCTGTAATGTGTTCCTTGACCCTTTCAGCGATCGTTCTTTTGGTCTGGCCGATGTAGGAACTACCACAACTGCAATTCACCTTATAAACACCAGGAGTTTGTAAGGGAATTACATCCTTTGGAGTACGCAAGTGGTTCGATATTTTTGCGAGCGGACTATATACAGTCTTAATGGAGTATTGTTTGAGTACTGTTCCAACTTTGTCCGTGACTCCTTTTATATATGGCATGTATGCTGGGGCTCTGCTGACCTCAGGAAGACGCTCCCTCTTCTTGGGACGGCGTATCTTTCCTTTGTATCCGTTACTCTTCAGTACGTTCTGAACATGTGTGAGCTCACTTTCTAGATGTTCAGAGTCACAGAGGTCATATGCTCTATTTGTCAACGATGTCACAACGGATTCCAAATGCCGTGGATGGTGGTGCGAGTAGGCATTGAGATACCTGTCAGTGTGTGTTGGTTTTCTGTATTAAGTGTGTCCTATGGAACCATCTTTTCTCACCATTGCTTTCACATCGAGAAAAGGTAACGTTCTGTCTACCTCCATTTCATAACTGAATCGGATCTTTGGATGTATGGAGTTCAACCGGTTCGCGAATTGTTCTACTTCATGCTTGTTGCCATGCATGATGCAGAATACATCATCGACATACCTCTTCCACAATTTAACATTATATGTTTGTGTGTCTATGGATTGCTCGAAATATTCCATCCAGATGTTGGCCATTACCGGTGCCACTGGGCTGCCCATAGCTACTCCATCAATCTGAAGGTAATGTTGCCCTTGATATAAGAAGTAATAACCTTCTAAACAGCTCTTTAATAGATCCATGTATTCGCTAGACAGACCGTTTTCCTCTAACTTACTCTCGATGACCTCAAGACAATCTTGAATAGGAACATTGGTGAATAATGACTCTACGTCAAAACTCACCATTACTTCGTCTGGTTCCACCGTTATACTCTTGATGATGTCCACGAAATGGCGAGAATCTTTCACAAAAGATGTAGTCTTGCCTACTAATGGTTGCAGTAACTTACTTATGTGTTTCGCCAAATGATATGTTGGTGAATTGATTTGACTCACAATTGGACGTAAAGGTACATTGCCTTTGTGGATTTTAGGCAAACCATATAGCTTCGGCGATTGTACTATTTGAGGACTGTGTAAGTGCCGAAACAAATCTTCTGTGAATAAGTCTTCATAGTCCTTAATGTGTGCTCTTATGCGTTTTGTTACTCTGGCAGTCGGGTTATAAGACACTGGTTTGTAAACTGAAGTGTCACTTAACAAATCCATTACTTTGCTGTTGTAATCATTGGAGTTTAATAATTTTATAATATGTATTCAAATCGCGAGAGTCTAAAAACATTTATATATTATCGAATTAAGTGTGTATTGCCAGCGCAATTCCGAGGAACATTAACGACGAACATAAAATGTATATGGAGATTCAAGGGACAAGGGTCTTATAACTTGTAATAGGACGACTGGCCGTGTACAGGCAACGCAGTTTATCCCTAGTCATATAAAATGATATCTGTATAAAAAAGTTAAAGTGTCTGCAATGTATGGGTTTTTCTCAAAGATATAATGAATAGTGCTAATTTTTAACTTGTTTTTCGTGTTAATTTTTTTGTATAAAGCGTCAGACTGAATACAGAATGGGCTGGCTCGACCGAATACCACTGTCTCACTAAAAACGGACGTGAAATAGTAACTTGCTATTACGCTTAGTTCTGTGAGTGACAATTCAGGAGGATTCAATTCTCTCTTTCCTTTTTATTAAATAGTCAACTTTTAAAAATATTCTTCAAAACAACAGAATAAATTCAGTATTCTAAAAGCTGTGCATAATATATAACGCGGTGTTATCCGAGATGTAAACCCGCTTTCAAAGTTGATGCCTTACCATTTTCCATACAGATGTATAACTTTAGACGCATAACAATCTAAGTGCCCATTTTGCATAGACACCTTACTCTGGAATCTACATAGCAAAATCTGAGTAGAGGTACACGAATAAATGAATTTGGAATAACATTGATGTAAAAAGGTGATACCAGGTAAGAATTGGATGAAGAGTTATTTACTGTTTGCGATCAGTGATATTAAGCTTGGTTCTTATGTTATCTGCGTTCTTTTTTAAACTGTCTGTGCTTGCTGCGACGCCCTGTGCCAGGTCGGTCTCTTCCCTGTATCATGGTTGAGGAGGCCGATGGATCACATATGCTATTCTTTCCTTTTTCTTTTTTTATTATTGTTTCCTTTCTTTTCGTTGGCAATGCACCCATGATTGTTCTAGTATTCTGGAAGATTACTAGAACAATTATGGTAGGCAGCGGCTCTGCTGTGCTCTGGCATTGCAGAAGTCTATGGGCGGCGGTGACTACTTATCATCTGGTGGCCCATCTGCTCGTCTGCCTATCCAGGAACTAAAAAAAAAATTATGGGCGCTGCAGATCATTTTCCATCAGGGACCCATTAGCTCGTTTGCCGGCCTCAGCTACAAATAAATGTTAGAAAACATGGCAAAAATTTTAAAACTAAGAATACAGAACATGTTAATTATAATGTTAGAGTTAACTTAGATGGAATTTAAATAATTTTAATTAAATAGTTAATTTTTTTTAAGTTTATGGCTCCATCATACTATGTTTTTGCCAGTGTTAATGTATTTTAATTGCTTGTTTTTTAAGCGAAATAGGCTTGCTTTTGACCACAATCTCGCCTGATGGAAAGTGATGATGTGGTCTATGGTGGAGCACGCTTGCCTAGAAGATACCTATTCACTCTTGACTTGAAGATACCCAGGTCATAATTTTCGGGAAATATAGACTCTAAAGAGCAAAAAATAAATCATTACTTTTTAAATAAAAATAAAATAAATTGTATGTAATTAATTGATATAAATGTAACCAATTATTTTATGGTTTTAATTACTTAAACTTATTTGTGGTTTTTAATCATTACTGACTTACTACTGTTTTCATCTTTCTATGTAAAAATGTGTGAATATAGGTTTATATGTGCCAACACTGAAATGCGTCGTTTTCCATTTGCATTCAAGTATTTGCAGTTTATTTTAGCTGTGCACTCCCAAACTTGATCTCTATGTCTATATCTAGTTTAAACCATGGACACCTGCAGAATTTTATCTGTGGGAATATAAAAATAAAAATAAGAAAATAGTTCCTATGCGAATAAAAAATATGCGGTTCTTTATGGTCATCATACGCAGGTTCGCCTATCGAGTTTCTACTTTGTAAAATAATTGTTTTTGATCACATTTTTTATACATCATGGATTGCGAGGCGAAAAGAAGACGGATCGTGTTTTCGGTGCCGTAGGATTAGAAAATAATTATAAGTAACATCAAAATAAAATACCAAATTTGAAAACAACGAACACATTTATTTTGAAACTATTTTTAGGTTAACTGTTCAGCTTTATTTTGCTTCCTAGCCAGATACTGTATAGGAACTCAATAGTCAACGAATATGGAATATTCGTTCAATTAAAAACGTTTAATAATATTAATGAAAACAAAAATTATTACTTTTTAAATAAAAATAAAACCGCCTTCAAAAAAACCCAGACACAACGAAAAAGCAAAAAATAATTGGTTACATTTATATCAATTAATTACATACAATTTATTTTATTTTTATTTAAAAAGTAATAGTTTATTTTTTGCTTTTTAGTGGTACAAATATAAAATAGCTACGGTAGATAGAGTACCAAAAGAAAACACCACTGAAAAAGTCACAGAAAAGCAAAATTCGCAGTTTCGTATATTCAGACAACATATTTTTTCAAGTTAAGTTAATTTGGTTTTAAAACCAACAACAAAACTCAACCGATTTTTATAAAAATTCTATGGGACCAATCTGGAAGCATATTCTCTGTAATAAAAGAAGGATTTTCCAAATCGGTTAATAAATGACGGAGTTCTGATGTAACAAACATTAAAAAAAACATGTCGAATTGAGAACCTCCTCTTTTTTTTTAAGTCGGTTAAAAAGTTACAATAATAATAATAATACTAGCTCTGTATTAAACATTGTCCCACTGCTGGGCACGGGCCTCCTCTACTAATGAGAGGGGTTAGGCCTTAGTCCACCACGCTGGCCTAATGCGGATTGGTAGACTTCACATACATACGAAATTCGTATAAGAATTCTCAGATATGCAGGTTTCCTCACGATGTTTTTCTTCACCGTTAAAGCAAGCGATAATTAACATTTAATACACACATAACTTTAGAAAAGTCAGAGGTGTGTGCCACTTGGGTTTCGAACTTACGACTTTCGTCTTGACAGTCCGTACCGCAACCAACTAGGCTATCGCTGCTATTACAAGTTACAAATGTGGGAATAAGATAAAAAGTTAGATTCCTGTCATAAAACTCCGGCCAATCCAGTTCCTAGCTGTAGACAGATTGATTATTTTTAAGCCTGTCCTCTTTGCCTTGCATTTCTTGTTTTATGGCTAAAAAGGCAACAGTTTCTATTTATATCTAGCATTGGCGCCAGACGGAGATAACCAGTTCGTAGACTCCAGAATGAATGGTAAATAACATCTGGAAATAAGTAATTTAATACCAAATAATTATGAACATAGATACGCCAATAGGGTATTTCTGTTGATTTTTTATATTACTAGTGGTCCCGGGCAGACGTTGTCCTGCCATAAACCGCCTTCTCTGTGGACCGAATTTCCGTTGAAAAAATCTGATCTCGATAACAGCGCCACCTATCGTATCTAAAACTATCCTATATTTTAAGTTGGACCTAACCACTCATATACAACATTTCATTTATATCGGTTGACTGGTTTCAAAGTCTCTATGGGACATAGGTAGAAACAGTGTTTGTATTTAATCCTACTAATATTATAAATGGGAATATTTGGATGGATGGATGGGTGGATGTTTGTTACTCAATCATTTGTGTGGAAAATCCATAATTCCTCGACTTAGGGATCTGGAATTCATATTTAGGCTTGTGGTAGGAAATAAAGAAATACGTGTTTCAACGTTTTTACCAAATCATTCCTAAAAGAGGCGAAGTGAGGGGTTAACTTATGAGGTATTATTTAAATGTAATCTCAAGCTTCAGGCAAAACATCTGAGAGTCAGGACGATTGCTATAGGACATAGGTGCCACAGTGCAGAAGACAACTCCTTGGATTGTATACGTCTGCTAACGAAAATAACTACCACACGGGCGGAGCCGCGAGCAACAGCTATATTATACATTTGTGTACGGCGGTCAGCGTTCAAATAGTATGTTATATAGATTTAATATGCAACCCAAAATAAATACGAAATACAAATGCCATTGCGAAAACAGATATAAAAAATGTGTCAAATATGTAAATAGGGTTGTATTTATGGTTTAAAACTTAGTATTTAATCTCATTAATTTGATTTCCTTCCTATCTAGACTACTTTAGTCAAAATAAAAAAGTCGCTAATGCACTATTAGAATTGACGTCAATGGAAAAATACACATGAGATCTTTACAAGAGCTGACATAGTTAATTATACTTTATCTTAATAATAACCTTCCTAGAACTAAGGAAATATTTTAAGGCTAGATTCTTATTGTACTAAGGTTATTAAATACCTAATATAATCGTTTGCACACGACGCGATGCACAATACCTTAAGAAGACTGTAATTGCAGATGCATTTTATGCTTAGGGCTGTACGCTGCATAAATCATATAAATTACATAGAATAAAAAATCCTGACAAGTCTGCTAATCGAATCGCTATGTTAAATATGGCTGTATAAAGAATCTTTTATTATCAACTAGATATTGCCGCGGCTCCGCCCGCGTGGGATTTATTTTTGGAAGAAATATACATACATACATATACACTCACGCCTGTAATTCCCGAAGGGGTAGGCAGAGGTGTAACCTGTACACCCACTTTTCGCCGAATTTCGGTCCCATAATGTGATAGGGGGCGAGCCTATCGCCATACCGGGCACAGATTCCCGACTCCGGGCTAATACTGAGGAATTTCTAGAAAAACTGAATATCACTTTACCCGACCCGGGAATCGAACCCGAGACCTCAGCACAGCAGCTGTCGTAACGCATGCACAATTACAACTGCGCCACCGAGGCAGAAAAGAAATATAATATAGTCTTTTTATATTTTTAGCACATTATATTGGATAATACTTTGCATCATTATAATAATATTAGCCCTGTGTTGTATCCCACTGCTGGGCACAAACCTCCTCTATTAACTAGGCGTTAGTCCGCCACGCTGGGCTAATGCGTTGGTAGACTTCACATACCTTATGAAGAATTTTGAAATATGCAGGTTTCCTCACGACGCTTGTTACTCTTAAAAGAAGCGATAATAAATAGCAATGAATAGACACGTAATTTTACGTATGCCATTTGAACTGAATTTTGACAGCCTCCGTGGCGCAGTTGGCGAGTAGCCGGCCAAATGTTTGTGTGACAGACAGATATTTGTATCGGGGTAAGGGTGTTGTGAGACCAAAAGTTTCTCGTAGTCCCTGATACCCCACAACACAAGACTCGTATCTTAGTGAGGTTTCGGGGCTATGTGTGTGACTGTTGGGTGTTATTTATTTATTTAGATACTTTATTTCAACTGGTTTTGAACCTGCTACTTTCGTTTCAGTCTGCATCACTCCCAACTAGGCTGTCGGAGCTTTTTATTTTTATTATAAACTCTACAGAAAATTAAATAAGTCATTAGTAACTATTTTCTAAAGTAACATAGGTAAATACGTACTCGTACATTAGGTACATATATTTAACTTCCTCATGCTATGAGTAACCAAATATAATTTACAAAACAACACTATTTCCCGCAAAAGTTTATCAAAGCCGCCACAAACATGTAATAGTATTCGTAGTAAGCTTTATATAAGTTGTGGCTTGGTCAGACGCGGATCGAGGGTATGGGAAAGGTCATTTACCCCCTCTGTCAAATAAAAAATAAGAGTCCCACTATACTACGAAATACGAGTACGAGATCAAAGCGTATTAAGCGACAGTGTTTCATCTACAAACTAATGCGTTGTATTTTTTTATAAGCACGCGCACCGAGGAGTGTGAAATTTGGCATAGTTAAAGCTAATTTGAGCTTTCTACACTCAATATAAGAGGATATGCAGAAAGCTTAAAATTGCATATAACATGGATATATACAAATACATTAAATATAATAAAATAAAACATTCTACATTGTTTCTTCTTTCAGACTCAATGTCAAACATATAAACACGCTACATATGTGTACACGCAGTCTTAGATTGATTTAACTGACGTAATAGAACAAAATTCAAAAAAAATATACCCAATGATTTAGGAGTATATTTTTTAAATAGATTATTTTTTTTTGTTTGTTAAGATCCAATTTCGACCAGTGGGCGATCTCTAGTTTGAATTAATTTGAAAACGGAAGATTGACGGCGGCTGATACGCTGTTCCATCGTATGACGGCACTTTTTATTGGGACATAATATTAATGACATAATATTCCCCCACTCTCTCTCTTGGATCTGTACCCGGCGTGTACTGAGAACTTGTCCAAGGTTGTTACCCGTCGGGAATGTTCGCACCTACATCTAGCAGATTATATCAAATGGCCATGCAAGAGGTTAAAATACCATCTCAGAACTTGAAACTTATAAAGATAAAAGGTTCCCTCTGTAGAGCAGCGTGTGAGTAGGCTGTGAAACAAGAGGCTGCTGGTTCAATTCTAGAACCAAATCATTTTTTTATGTAATCCAGAAACGTTTTTTCAAATCTATATTTTGTACGACCGTAATGAGACGTGTGTTAATTGTATTTTTCTTATTTGTAGTGTTATTCTACGAGACATCAAGCTGATATTTTTTTGCCTTCAAGATTACTATAATCCATTTAATGGGTGTAGCTCTTATATAACATGAAAATCATTAATTGCTATACCTAATATTATTTATTCAATATCACTGCAACGAAATAATATTAAATGACTAATTATTGTCGTCATAACTTCGGTACGGTCAAAAATGTAAAAATAGCTGCGAAGGAAAAAACGTTTTAAACTTGATGGTAAACAAAAACTAAATATGTGGCCAACGTTGCGTGCGCAGCTCAATTAGGTACTGCCTGCATTTATTACAGTCTCGGAACGTTCTAGAGCTTTTCAGCTCGACTGCGTTAAACTAATATCATAACAAATTATTCTTATGACTATACATGTTGTTTATTATTTTCCATGCTTAAATAAAAAAATGTACAAACTGATTTCAATTAATTAGATGTATCGGTAATTTGGCACTATTATAAAGTTTGTACTGTCTGAAGTTTGAACAGATCGGCGTCCCGAATGTAAAAATAGAAACAGGGAAGCCGTCATGTGTCGGCTTTCTCGTACAGTATTTAACGTTTCCTCACATGTGTTAACCTAATACATCTGCAAAATGTCTCAAGAAACCGAAGGATTCTTCAAAACTTTTCACGAAACGTTAAACAATTCTTTAGATGACGTCACGAGGAATAACTTTGCCAATTTAGAAACAAACTCCAAACGTGTATCGTACTTATGCAGTCTTCCTGTAATAAAAAAATATAATTTTATCGATGATGTGAAAAAATGTCGAACAGGTGGAGAATTTCCCGTGAGAAAAGATTTCGACAAAGCGAGGCAGATAAAGGATGAAGGAAACAAATCAGTGCAAAAAGGAGAGTGGGGTAAAGCTTTGCAACTATATAGTCAGAGTATGACATACATGCCTGAAAAGGAGAGTAAGTTGTTTTTTAATTCTAGTGCGAAATAGTAAAATGATAAATCTGACCACAATATAAGCTGTTTAGTCGTAGTTGAATAGTATTATGGTTTTCCTGTTATAACTTGCTTTGTAGAAATCTAACAATGTGAACATAAATAAAGCTTTATAAATTCATAATAAATCCTTTAAGTTGTACAAAAATCTAACAACTAAGCACCACTGTGTCATAATACCGCGAAAAAGTTCTTTGCTCTTTGTATTTCTGCGTAATTTAAATAAACATTGACAGGACGTACTGAGAATTATGCTGTAGGTAAAAACAATAGTAGTAAATAATAATGACACAATTTTCATAATAATTTCATTTAAAAACAGCGGAAGAACTCTCCATACTGTATGCCAACCGGTCTGCAGCACTGAATCATCTCCAGCAATATGAAGATGTTTTAGATGATATTAGAAAATGTATATCACTGGGTTACCCTCGTCATTTAAGATACAAAGTCTTCGAAAGAAGAGCTCGAACTTTGCTTGTTTTGAAACGGAATCAAGAAGCTATAAATGCTTTTCAGTAAGTATCAAACGCTTTCTCTATTAAACGTTTACAATTATGAATATTTACAATCGTATGTACTATTTCAGAGATACGATTACTGCCTTAGACGAAGCATTGAAACTTGAGAAGGAAAAAGGGCAAAAAATGCGTACAGACGCAAAACTCATGTTGGAAATATTAAATAAGGGTCTCACAATGGCAGGCAATCCTAAAGACCCAGAACCATTGAAGAAAAAACCGCCGAAACCAAAATTACCAGGAAAAAACAACAGTCAATATCCTGCTGCGTCAGATGCGATACAAATAGATTACGAAGAAGTTAGAGGAAGATATGCTACTGCGACAAGAGATATTCGAGTAGGAGAAATGTTGTTAGTTGAAAAACCTCACAGTGGCGTCCTTTTAGCCGAATATTCAAAAACGCATTGCCAGAATTGTTTCGTTAAGTAAGTAAACACATGTACCATGTAAGTCATAATATTTTCTCGTTCTTACTGCCTTAGTATGACAGGCTGGCTATATATGTTTGTAAATTTACAAGTTCTCTTCTCGCAAGTCAACATAATCAATTTATAAAACGAAGATTGCAATAATACTACCCATTATTTCAGATGTCCTATCCTGGTACCGTGTCCCAAATGCCCTAACGTAATCTTCTGTAGCGAAAAGTGTTTAGAAGCTGCTCAAAAATCTTATCACGCTTACGAGTGTCACATACTTCCATTATTATGGAAATCAGGATGTTCTATCACCTGTTTCATAGCATTGAGAATGATCACACAAAACAAAAAAGGATATTTCACTAAAATTGTTAGTGAATTAGAAAGTAAAACATCAGGTGTCTATAGAACAGAAGATTATAAAAACATATACAAATTAGTATCACACGAAGATAAAAGGACCAAACAAGACTTTTTACATAGGTCTCAAATGGCTGCCTTCATGGTAAAATTGTTAGAAATTAGCGGATACTTTGAAGGAAAGCCGAGAAGTGAGCCCGTAGATATTGGCGAAATAAATTCAATGGCAGTAGACGAGAAGTATAAAGATGATGTGGAGTTATTTGGCGGCCTTATTCTGAAGAATCTGCAAGTCCTTCAGTTTAATGCGCACGAAGTATTTGAGCTCCAGTGCCCGAGGCCGAATCCTGGCAAAAATTTCATTAAACATTCTGGAAAGTCTGTTTTCTTGGCTGGTGCAGTGTTTCCAACGCTAGCCCTTTTCAATCACTCTTGTGAACCGAGTGTGGTAAGGTGAGTACTTACATAGATACTTATTAAATATGAGAATTTACAAATTAAATGAAATACGATTATAATGTTCTTTCTTCTATCGTTTTATCATGAAAATATAGTTACAATATACATAAGCCAGCTTATACTATGAATATAATTACTTAATAACATAATAATTGTTTCTAGGTACTTCTGCGGACCATACATCGTAGTACGTGCAATCAAAAGCATAAAGAAGGGTGAAGAAGTATCTGAAAATTATGGACCTATATTTACAACGGTGTCTAAGGAAAAGAGGCAAGCGGAACTCAAAGAACAATACTGGTTCGACTGCAATTGTATCCCATGCAAGGACAACTGGCCCACTTACCAAGAGATGACAGAAAATTACATGCGATTTAAGTAAGGACAATAGCAATTTTGAATTATGTTAAGTGCTCTTCCTCGTACAATTAGTGCTAAACCAGTTTGACAGGAAACAATCGTACTCGATTTAAGGAAACGAATTAATTTCGACGTTTGTTTTTGAAACTCAATGCATGATATAATGGTTCAAGATACTGCAACATGAATTATTCGACAAACAAACATTAATCGTAGTTGTTCCTCCTATCACGGGACGGACAACTATGGTTCGGTTTTGGTCGCTACTAGTGTAGCAAAAGTTTCACCTCATTCTAACCTTTCGGGATAAAAGCGTCAACTTATGTAAGCGTCGTGTTTAGATCATAAACATCTGCGGTCACGTCATTACTAATATTGTTTTTTATCCACAGGTGTAACTCGGATCAACCCTGCCCTAACGTGGTGGCAGTACCATACGATGCCCAGGATTTTATGATACAATGCGGCCTCTGCCAACAATACACCAACATTTTGAAAGGGTTAAAATCGTTGCAAGTAAGTGATATTTATTGTCAAGAATCGAAGGGTATACCTAGGATCCCCATACCTAACGAGCAATATTTTATAATATGTATTAATTTTCCGTGTTTGACATATGTAGGCCAAACGAGATAATAAAATCATTCCTCAAGCATCTTCAATTTAATGTGGCATATGTAACATGGGAGGTGATTCAATGTTTTTGGTATTTAATTATGAAATTACGTTACCTAAAATTTTTTATCGAAATAATCTTATAAAACTGCTCATAATTAGTTATTTAGAAGCCTCAAATCTGGTAGGAGAGGGTAATTGTAAAATAACAGAAAAGGGATGCACAATATGATTCATGACGTCACCGACCGGTATGGCCATTGCGATGATGTCGTGCGAGAGAGAAAGTAAGATGTTCCCACTACGAACCAAATTTTGTCCATACTAATATTTAGAATAATAATGGCCGTCTGATTTTTTTATCAATTTTATTCTGTTATAACAAAATGAACACCTTTTGCTTTCAAGTAGTGTACGAATTAAAGACAATGAACTACCCTATTCTAAGACTATTCATAACATTACAGGAACACACGCAAATACTATACTCCCCGGTGTTCCCTGAGCGCTATGACATGTCCTTCTTTAAACGAGGCTTAAAAAGAGTAGTCCTTCAACGGTAGGCAGCGGCTTTGCTGTGCCCTGGCATTGCAGAGGTCTATGGGCGGCGGTGACTACTTACCATCAGGTGGCCCGTCTGCTCGTCTGCCTATCAAGGCACTAAAAAAAAATACTTTTAAACTACTTACGTACAATTTTAACTTCATAAAAATGTAACATATACTTCATTAACACCTGAAACTAATTAGTTTACATTAGCATCGAATACATTGATGTCCGTGTGTGAAAATAGAATTAATACCACTATGAAAATTGGACTGCAAATAAACCTAACTCGATATGGTATACTAGTTGTATTAGTTATCAAAATGTATGACATGCGGTTTAAATGCTTACGCAAACAGTTCTGAAAGTATTATGAAATTTCCGTGACGCGAAAATTTACAACTTGTGCTCACATTATCAGCCATATTCTCAAATGTTTTTTTTTATCCTGTCACGGCAAATTGACCGCACTGCACCTGATGGTAAGCGCAGTGCGGTCCAATTAGAGTATCGAGTAGCGAGAGACGATCTATCCCCCACTACTCAACACAATCATGCCGGCCTGCTTCCTCACACTACGCCATGGGCAAGAAGCGGTCGAGGGTCTATTGTCAGAGTACTCAGAAGGCCGCAAATTGGCCAAACATTGTACCCCAACTCTAGACCACCGAGAAAAACCGGATGTACACTGGCTGATCTCGGAACGCGACACACTTGCGTGTAACACTATGGCGGGTTTTACACCCTGTGTATGGTGGTCGCTATCCGGGCGGATGAATATCCTACCACCAGCAAAAATTTGTTATTTTCAATATTTTCTTAATATAGTCTGGTCATTTCTGGCATTGCAGAAGTCTACGGGCGATGGTGACTACTTAGGAGCATTAATGAACCAGTACATAAGCTTACCTACTTCAGTGATTAAGTGTTCTGAAATCTGTTCCGACTAGGGTTATTTACCTGAGTTCCAGTTTCCCGAAATTCTAGGCAATCTAAGGGGAATAAGGAAATTACTGTGGGGAAATCCCGAGTGGTCGGTAATAAAAAATATCCCCAATAGTCACATTCTGAGTCCAGTCCCAATACTAGGTCAAACCTATATTTTAGGTATCAATATCAATGAGACGATGATATTTGTTTTTCTATTTAGAAATACTTAGTATCAGCCCGAAGTCTGGAATTGTGTACGGTATGGCGATAGGTTACCCCTCTATCACATTATGGGACCGTAATAAGTTCGGCGAAAAATGGGTGTACTCGTAACACCTCTGCCTACCCCTTAGGGGATTACAGGCGTGAGTGTATATGTATGTAATAACTACGTGACAGTCTCACAACACCCAGACCGGAAACAAAAATTCACACAAACAGTTGTCTCGGTGCGAGGATTGAATCCGCGGCCTCCCGTTTTACAGCCAGGTACTAGACCACTGCGCCTCAGAGGCCGTCAAATTAAAAATATCCATTTCAATAGATCTTATTTCAAAAACTTCGGCAATGCGATCACAATTATTATTCTTGAGTCTTTAGAGTTCATGGGCGACGGGGACTACTTATCATCAGGTGATTCACTTGCTCGTCTGACGTGTATAACATAAAATATAAAAAATCAAGTCAAAGCTCGTACGACACTGTGCTATAGGTGCTTGGCAACCTTGACTCAACAAGTAGCAATTCATGTACTTACATAATCTACGTAACAGACGCGAATGGATTGGTCTCACTGAGATCACATCCTTCGTACATAATAATACTTAGATACTCGTAGGTTATATAAATTATTTAAATGCCTTACTGCATAGATCAAAATGACATTAAAATGTTATATTTGTCTATGATTTATAGGCTTGCTGGTGGTAGGATATTCATATCCGCTCGGATAGCGACCACCGTACACAGGGTGTAAAACGCACCATAGTGGCACACGCAAGTGTGTCGCGTTCCGGGATCAGCCAGTGTACAGCCGGTTTTTGTCGGAGGTCTAGAGTTGGGGTACGATGTTTGGTCGTTTTGCGGCCTTCTGAGTACTCCAACAGTACCCCCTCGACCGCTTCTTCACCATCTTGCCCATGGCGTAGTGTGAAGAAGCAGGCATGATTGTGTTGAGTAGCGGAGGATAGATTGTCTCTCGCTACTCGATACTCTGATTGGACCGCACTGCGCTTACCATCAGGTGCAGTGTGGTCACTTTGCCGTGCCGGTATAAAAAAAAGATAATTCTCAAAGTTTTAGATTATTATGCCGCTTGTGAACACTGATAATCCTGTGAGTCACAGCAAAGTTAGAATATTTAACATCTGTTTAGAGTAGCTTTATTAGTCTTGATAATATACCTACAAATTTCACTTAATGCTTTTAACGAATATAACTATTGTGGGCCTAATGGAAGAGTACCTACTACTTAGTAGGAGAGAGATCGGCGAGATCCGGAGAGGCAATCCCATTGCGCAATTAAAATATTCATTTTGTTTTCTATTATAAAAATCATGTTTTGCTCAGGACTGTAATTTGTATCCAATATGGTGATAGGGACGCAACTAAGCTCGGCTAACGGCTACAGTTAAAAAGTACACCGACTTCAATAAAAAACAAATTATGCGTCACTATAAAATTTGAGGCTTGCCCTTGATTTTTCTGAGATATCATCATCAGATCCCGACTTGGTGCTAATGGGACCACCTGGGAAGTATACCCTTTCAAACAAAAGAAGATTTTCTCGAATCGGTCCAGACGTCTTCGAGTAATCAGGTAACATAGGTACATAAAAAAAAGATTTCGACGAATTGTTAACCTCCTCCTTTTTTGAAGTCGGTTAAATACTGTTACCTACAGAGGTAACAGTTGTATTTTTACCTACGCCTTGGGGGATATATTCGTGAACTTATGTATTATTATATCTTAACAAGATTTAGGTATTTATCTTTTATAAAGACCCTTTTCATTACTTTTACGATACTAATTAATGCCAAGGTACATAAGATTATATCAATATCAACTTGATATAAGTTAAGTGAACGGCTAGCAAAATCTATATATATCTACCTAATAATATACCCACTTTAAACTATGATAAGATTCAACAACTTTTCAATGTTTATATTTTATGAAAAATAAAAAAGTATCTATTTACAGAGCAATGATTTACTTTATGGTTCTTGTTTAATATTTGCTATACTATTTTGTTCAGGAGCTTTGATTTGTATAATAATATTTTCTCGCTGACACCGGCTTACCTACTAAAATACGCAGAATTCAATGTGCGATCCGTTTACACAAAAATTCTACAGTAAATTACATTTTACTACTATCATTTTTTTATATGAATATCATTATCACTAGCTTCACATTTTCATACCTCTCTATAGGCAACGAAAAATATAACATTCATGCTCACTAAAGTTATCTTTTATGTATAATTAAATGCGAGTCCATAAGTATAGACGTAAATAGGTCTGGTTCATTATTTTCTCTCCTACAGTACAGAAGCAGAATCCTACAGAATTATATAGTTCATCAATCGACTCAAAGATGTTTTTGTTTTTTATGATCATCCATGTAATATGATTTTACCGGAATCAGATTTGAGTTCGATATGATGAAAACATGTCATAATTTTTTTATACTTCAAGGCTAGAAATACTACACAACCAAATTACTTTAGATACGAAAAATGCTAACACTAGCGAAATGTACAGAAATATAAATTTCCATCAACTCAATTTTCTCTGCTTATGATTGTGCTCAATTTTAGATATCTTCGATTTATTTAATGAGCATAAGAATAGCCTCATTATTCTTATATCAATGCATAGAGGTTGTGAACTAAGGGAAATCCAGGGTTTTCCCCTCCGGGTGCGTAATTAAAAGTTTGTCCTTTATTCAATCTAAAGAAGACACCTGATTTTTTTTTGCTCTTTGCACCTATACCTACACTTTTAGGAATACAAACATGACGGTATGTTAATAAAAAATATGTTTCTTACAATACATTTAATAAAAAATACAAACTACGTCATAATCCTAACTTATAATACATCAGTACATATAAACGCCATAGACAATGGTATAACAGTATATGGTGTCGTTCCTGAACAGATCTCCGACATAGTCATCCGTCTCTGGGTCCCAAATACACCGCTGTCCACACTTCACTCCAGCGCCTTTCATCTCCAGAATTGTGCATTGGACTAGTATTTTATACCTACAAAAAAAAACATTATGATAGCCTCAAAAAGTACACCGACTGCAACAAAAAATACACTATGCGTCCCTATAAAATTTGAGGGTTACCCTCGATTTTTCTGAGATCCCATCATCAGATCCTGACTTGGTGCCAATGGGACCACCTGGGAAGTATGTACCGGATATGAAGATAGGCATTTCAACCTATATCATAGAAGGGAATCAGCTTGGCGAACTTTGGTTGCACCTCTGCCTGCTACTTCGTGAGTTCGGCGTGAACTTAAAATTGTTACTTATGTTTGTAACCAACTTAAAAAATGGAGGAGGTTCTCAATTCGCCGGAATCTTTTTTTTTCTATGCTCCCGATTACTCGAATACGCCTGGACCGATTCGAGAAATTCATTTTTTTTTAAAGGGTATACTTCCCAGGTGGTCCCATTGGCACCAAGTCAGGATCTGATGATTGGATCTCAGAAAAATCGAGGGCAAACCTCAAATTTTGTACGGACGCATAATGTGTTTTTTTGAAGTTGGTGTAATTTTGTGCTCACGAATTTTCCATTGTAACTCAACATGCTTAAGGAATCACTATCACATCCCTGGCAGAGTTGTCAACGCCTAACGGATAAGCAGTTTTATCACCCTAAGAGTTTAGAACGTTTATGTCCTGCCATCTCAACTTGTTGATTTATTACAAAGTGACAGCTTGACGTTGTTTACATTAATAGTTTAAAATCTGCTCACGGCCAGTGAACGTATAACAAACATGCAATAAAAGTCCCTTAAATTGTCTAATTTAGTGAGACAGTGAATTAATTCTTTGTAATTTGAATATTATGTTTCCTACCAAGAAAGCATCCAAATGTCAACACTATACACTGCCTTATGCTGACTAAGCGTTTAAAACGAATTTAGCCAGAAAAGAAACAGGAGTTTTTTTAGCAGAAAATGTGTTACCTCTGCTGGACATAAACAAAGACAGAAGAAGATTTCAAAGGAAACGAGGTATTATTTAAGTTATTTAGCCTCGTAAATAGTTTTGTCTATGAGTCCATAAGCAATGGAGATGACTATCAAGTACCTACTTTTACTGTCGGTTTCTACTGTAAAAATGGACGCGTTGCCGACTTTTTTTTAAGAAATAACAGATTATGATGGCGTTATTTTTTGGGCGTCCGGTGACTTATCTAATAAAAAATAACATAAAATAATAAAACTAGACCTTACAAGTCAGTCATTATCATCCGTATTCAGGAAGGTTTCTTAAGTAAGCTCTTTTTTGTGCGTAGATTTCCGTATACGTCATTGGTTCATTTTGGCGCCAAATACAAAATGACCAATCCCATAAAGGAATCGACGAAAAGCAAAGAATTTGGTTAAGTGTTGTTTCTGAAATAGTCTATGCTTTAAAAAATATAAAATAGCTAGTTACCTCTTCATATCTAATTCCTGCACTCTCTGCCGGACCGCGTTTGCGATGATTTTGACCCATTTCTGAGCTTGATCTGATCTGTACTGCCGACCCGTCAACTGTTCCTGCATCGTCGACATTATTATATCCCGTATATTCTGCGACTGGAATCTGCGTATTTGTGAAAAAGGGTATATTCACATGAAATCTTTGAAAAGAGCAATGATGATAGTCATTTTTTGCGTTTTATTATGCTTCAGTGGATATCTTGATTAATGATTGTAACGCTTTTTGTCTTTTTAATATACTAACTCGAGGCATACTAAATAACAAAAATAAGGTTGGGGTTTTAAAAAATTCTGAGAGATTTGCGAATACAATCCCTGAATTAAAATATATATAATGTAATTTTAAAAGCGTAAAAATGGATCTTAAGCGGTTTTATTATTCTTACTAATATTTTTTAATCTTCTAATGTTACAAGTTATTTATTTATTCACATTGATCCCAAATTAAGTCTAATTATTCCTCCCTAATAAGCCCTATCATCGAATTAAAAAACAGATAACTTTTATTACCTGCATCATTCTTAGCAAATCTTTAAAATAACATAACAATCATTAAACACTCGACCCCAGTTTGGATATAGGCAGAACATAACATATCTTTTTCGTGCTTTTTTTAATATCGATTTTAGATCAAACATTACTGGTACGTACTTGAGTCAAGACTAGTTAGTAGTTAGGTATGTACAGGCTGTTTCATGACTCTTTTAATACACGGAAATTGATACTTTGCCAATGCAAGTGCATTGTATGTCTGTTTGAATTCACGGCGATCAAGTTGGTTTGGCTGTAAGCCAACCTTACTACTTCGATTTTATCCATTATAAAATACTCCGCCGAATTGTCAATAAATAAGTAGTCATGCGTAAGTGCCTAAACCGATCCACATGTGATAATAATATGACTATAAAACAACAAGACCTCCTAAAATACGGTTATCTTACACAGGAAACATGATTGCTTTTTTTAACGTACCTATACTTGTTGCTATCTTAATCAGATTTCAATGTCTAATAATTTTAAAATAAAGTCGCCTTAAATGGGAATTTGGCCTAAACATATATTAGCATTGGCCAACATTAAGAAATATGTTTTAATACAACTAACCAACAAATTAAAAAGTCTACAAGAGCCTCGTAGACTGCCTCAGTGGCGCAGTTGTAATTACGCATGCGTTACCACTGCTGTGCTGAGGTCTCGGGTTCGATCCCAGGGTCGGGTAAAGTGATATTGGGTTTTTCTATCTAGAAATACTCAGTATCAGCCCGGAGTCTGGAATTGTGCCCGGTATGGCGATAGGCTCGCCCCCCATCACATTATGGGACCGTAATAATTCGTCGTAATAAGCAGCGATAGCCTAGTTGGTTGCGGTACGGACTGCCAAGACGAAAGTCGTAGGTTCGAAACCCAAGTGGCATACACCTCTGACTTTTCTAAAGTTATGTGTGTATTAAAATGTTAATTAACGCTTGCTTTAACGGTGAAGGAAAACATCGTGAGGAAACCTGCATACCTGAGAATTTTTCGAAGGTATGAGAAGTCTACCAACCCGCGTTAGGCCAGCGTGGTGACTAAGGCCTAACCCCTCTCATTAGTAGAGGAGGCCCGTGCCCAGCAGTGGGACAATGTTTAATCTAATATTATTATATTATTATTAATAATTTAATAATATTATAATATTACCCCTTCGGGGATTACAGGCGTGAGTGTATATGTATCTATGTCTACGAGAGCGCCATCTATGTTTGTTGACTTATACTTACTTCTATCTTCTAAATTAGAAGAAAAAGAAGAAATTCTAACTTAGATAATATTAAGATCTAACTTTCTGTGTTAAAAATGATGTGAAAATAAAGCATACTTCTCCCCAAGTCCCGGTCGCACTTCATATTTAGGTGGCGCTAGAGGTTTCTCAGCTTCGACAGGAGTCCCACTTTCGCTCTCATCACCACCAGCTCCCGGCGTATCTTCATCTATAACTAAAATAGACTAATATGATTATCCAAAAACCAACAATTTCCCATAGGTAATGTCTATGACAGGGGTGGCCAAACTACTTGATAGTCGAGGCACTTTAAAAAATTAGAAATTTTTAAATGTAACGCAATTGTACGTATTTAATTCTTAACTTGGACGGAAATTAAATATGTTAGGTCTTAGTCATATTGATTGTCAGTAATTTAAAAGACATTTTGAAACATATGGAACGGTAATATAATAGCACGAAAATGAAAAGGGAACTGTACCCGACATTTATCGAGAGCCACAAATAATCCTTCCAAAGAGCCGCATGTGGCTCGCGAGCCGCAGGTTAGCCCCCCTGGGTCTATGACAATATTTAAATATAATAAGCTCATTAATTTACCTTCCACATCATCAGCCATATTTTATTCATCAGTCGTTGAATAGGTACTGTCATTGGACAGAATGAACCTGTGAAAACAGTTTCAGATAATTTATATCATGGAAGTTTAAGAGTCGTATAATGAACACTTTATAATTCGAATACCTGTAGATATATCAGATATGCATCTTGCTATAAATGCTTGAAAGAAAGAAAAATATTTTATTGCCACAACAATGTGATGTGTTTATGTACACACAACTGCTGAGTATCTACAGGTAAAGCGCAATGGGCTCGGCCATTCGCCGCACGCTGCGCCGTGTATGAGTTAATAATTTGAATCTTAAGACTCATTAATAAATCTCATATTAAACATCGTTTTGTTTACGTCACGCTTGACTCAAGCACCCTCGTACGAACCCCACTGAAAATTATCATAGTAATAATACAAGCCTTGTATTAAACATTGTCCCACTGCTGGACACGGGCCTCCTCTACTAATAAAACCAGTTTCATTAGTAGAGGAGGCAGGTAAACTTCACACTCGAAATTCATATCAGAATTCTCAGATATGTAGGTTTCCTCACTATGTTTCCTTTAACCATTCAAACAAGCAATACAATATAATATAAGCAATAACAATGTATACACACATAGCTTTAGAAAAGGCAGAGGTGTATGTCATTGGTTTGGAACATATGACTTCCGTGTTGACAGTCCGTACTGCAACCAACTTGGCTATGACTGATTCTGGTTATATTTTACTAAAAGGAAAATTGATTTTTTTTTTCTAGGACACAGAAATGTTGTACAGACTCGGCCGAGCTGCACTGGATGAAGGCAAATATGGAGAAGCTACAAAAAAGTTCTTAGAAGTTCTGAAACTGTATGATGAGACATTGATGCCACCATACCGTTCATACTATGACTGTGTTCAAGATCTGAGACAATGCATGTTGTCCATGGGAAACTATAGTATTGCTTAGCGGTTTCAGTAGATATTTTTTCAAGATACAATTTAGATTAAGATCAGTGGTTACCAAAGATTGTTAGATGCAATATAAAAAAATATTAGTAATAAGATTGAGTGTTTGGTTATTTTTGTGTTTATTTATTTGTATTGTTTTTTTATTTAATTGAGATTTTCTATGACCTAATATCTTTTTTAAATTTAGACACAGTTTTTAGTATATGAATAATTGAGTTTTGAATACTAATGTATCAACAAAATTAATGTGGCAAGTATGTAAAAAATAATTACTACTACGTTACTATACTATATTATTATATTACTATGTTTTTGTATGTAATGTGTATATTGATGTTGTTTTTAATTTATTGTAATATGTGTTTTAAATAAGATTATAGAATTTTATATGAATGACTTTTAATGTATTATGTAATGGAATACAAACAATCCTAGGTGTGCTCAAGTACATATATTTAGTTCTTAGTAATCATTTTACTGGTAGGCAGCGGCTTTGCTGTGCCCTGGCATTGCAGAAGTCTATGGGTGGTGGTGACTACTTACCATTAGGTGGCCCGTCTGCTCGTCTGCCTATTGAGGCACTAAAAAAAATCATTTAAGATATAGGTTCTTCCTAATATTGTTCTGCCTCAGCTATTTGTTTTTGATTGTTTCTTTTAATACAAATCAAAAACCAAACTATAATGGTGATATATCAGCATTTATTTGTAATTACATAAGTTTGTTGATAAATAAAAAAAAATTAAAAATTGATGAGTCTTTAGAAAAAAACTATTATAGCAGCTATTAATTTTTAGTATGTGTTATTTATTTGGGTAACACATTATTCAGTATACTTTGTTATTGGTAGTGTATGCAGTATAGTGAGCAAATTGATATTATAATCTGGTGAGGCTATCCACCTTTGTGAGGCTATTTGTGCGTGTATGAATTATGTTTTTTTTTTGTCACAGTACCACATATCACAGACTATTGTGCCTATAAAGTGTGTGCGATTACCGATTAACTAGATAAAACAGTAACTACACTCACTCACTACAGTTTATGTTGAATCTTATCAGATTGAGTTTATTTAAAATGTTACTCTCCCGTACGATATAAGGTTTTAAATTTACTTAAAATTAATTGGACAATAATGGTTACAATAATAAATAAAATTTTCCGCATCACAGGCCCAGAGTATCCTCTTTTTACTACTAAATAATACGGTTTACTAAATAAGATTATCATCTCATTTAGTCAGTATCAAACAAAACGATTCGTATTTTAAAATTGAGTGAGAAATGAAAATGCGATGGGAGCTTTATTTATTGTGATAAAATTTAGTTTTGGGAATATATTGTATTTCCTGTAGGTGAAACCGCAATCAAAAGTTATTATATAAACAAAAATATCATAACTTACTCTAATATGTTACGTTGCTACATACATAATATTGAATTTTTTTAAACTACAAATTATTTCATCTTTCAATCCGTTTTTATGACAACCTTTAAGTGCTCAGTGCTTTGACAGTCAGGAACTCAGTAGACTTTTTATATAAAAGAGATGGCAAAGTTAAAGTCATGCAGCCAAATCGTAGTAGACTATTAAGTAGTGTAAATAGATAATCTTCCTTTTAGAATAGTAAAGCCATTAAAAAATCAATGACTAGGCTTTCCCAGTCATTGCTTTTTTAGCGATAAATTCCGTAGACAGATAATTTCAACCCGGATTTTAAACATACAACAGTCTAGGCTGCATGGTTAAGAACCTTTGCCTTTTCGTATTTTTATGATAAGAGGAAATTGAAAAATAAAGAAATGTAATATAAATACCACACATAGAAAATTCTCATATTATATGTCTGTGTAAAATACTATATATATTGAGTATTGGATTGGATATTATTAGTAATTTGGAATGTTGTAATAATTTCAAAAATAAATATTGATATATTATAAAAAAAAGAGAGAATGAAACAAAAAAATCTTCATGCTAAACATCTCGTTTTGTTCGTCTATGGAATTACAACACATTTGCATTTTGTTTGGAAACTGAATTTTGACATGACATGTGTTGCGATTTTGGGTAAGGAAAGAAAAATTAGAAATTTTGTGAATATTGTTTATTTTATCGAAGTATGGCTACATATGATAATAAGATATGGCTTCTTAAGAACATAAGGGATGCATTTATCGCAACGGATGACACAGGCTTGTGTGAAATTGTTATGGCTGGAGAAGATTTCTCGAAAATATTTCAAAATAAAGGTCTTGAAGAAAAGAAAAGGATAAAAGAATCTCGGTTAGCACAGCCTGGGCCTAGTAAAGGCAGAGACATAGTCAGTGATGTAACAGAAAATGAATGTGAGCGGGAAATCGTGACACAGTATGATCCTTACCCAGATTTGAACGATAGCGAAGACGATGATCCGTTATGCGGCAGTTATGTTCGATACGAAGAATTTGGAGCCCACAGGTATTTGGCATTGTGTATATTGTTTAAATAAATACTATAATAGTTGCAGACGCTAATTGTAACAGTTTAAAATAAAGTTTTATTTATTTGTTTTATCAGCTACAAAATTAGCCTGTTTTTATATATTATATATAAATTACTCTTCAAAGATACCCATTTGTCCTAACCTATTAAACCTATGTGCAATATTATCTTTTATCTATCAAATTTGTGGGCTGTATACTTGGGGCAATTTTGGTTTTTATGGTAAAAATATTGCAATAAAAATGCTACAACATAATTGAACACTACATAACTAATTTGTAAGTAAATGTTTGAATATTGATACTTTCAGACAAAGATCGAACACAGCACAATGGTTAGATAAAAAAGAACAAGCCCTAAAAAAAGCTGCAAAAATAAAGGTTATAAAATGGGAGAATTCATCAACACCTCTAACAGCTGAACAAGCTGCAGAATTATTTTCAAAAATGGAAGTCAAACCACCCGAGAAACAAAAGTCTTTGCTTGCCGAACAACTAGAGAACTGTCCCAATCTACCACATCGTCAATATCTGGAGTATGCAAGGTTTGATGGCACTGCACAAATGGGATTACCAACTAAATCCTTCAAGATCTTCATGACAATGCTTCCTGAAAAGCACCAAAATTATCCTCTTGTTGTGTGTGTAATTGCCAATGCCAAAATAAAGGATTTAATTGGATTCACATGCTATAAGTACAGGTAAGCAGTAAAGTTTACGGTAGGCAGCGGCTTTGCTGTGCCCTGTTATTGCAGTCTATGGGCGGCGGTGACTACTTACCATCAGGTGGCCCGTCTGCTCGTCTGCCTATCGAGGCACTAAAAAAAAAAAAAAAAAAAGGTAAGTTGTATGCATTATAAATATTATAGTGCATCATAAGTACAATTACTGAAGGAAAACATAAAACTTAACTTTGTTAGGTAGGTATAGGTATAGGTACACCCAACAGTCATACACATCATTCTGAACCCACACTAGGTAAAACCTGTATTGTAGGTATCAAGAACTACGAGGGACTACGGTCCTGAAACAAATAGCTGTCTGTCACATAAACATTTGACTCGGTGCGGGAATCGAACCCACAGCCTCTCACTTCACAGACGGCTACTCGCTCATTGTGCCATGGAGACTGTCGAAATTTTGAATCTAAATTCTTTCAGTTTTGAGGGCCTGCTCAATCTAAATCTTTCATAGTGTAGTATGATTTCATACCTCACACTGATGGTTGATAATTTTATTCGGTTGAGAAATGCTTGCATTGTTCTAGTTATTCCATATCTGTTATTCAGAGTTAAAAACTATACAAATGGTCATAAACTGTAGTGGACTGTTTTCAAATGATAGTATAACTGATACTTTATAATTTATGATAATTCAAAGCAATCTTGGGCAGTGCGGGCTGAATATTAAATGCATACTTTAAGATTTCTCAATATGGATACACCATTTGATTTAATAAAACCCTATTATAGTATTGTTGGGATTGGTACAGACTGGAAGACATTCGAACAAGTCCCTAATAACATATGCCATTGACTTTTCTTATATTTATGTGTATTCATTGTTAATTATTATATGCTTTAAACCTGCACACCTTAAAATTCTTTGTAAGGTCCTATTTCTTATTGAAATTGTTTTTGTTCCATTGCAGCATTGAACATCCAGAAATAACTCTTGGCTCTGTGCATGACTACGGGCTTTGCATAGCAGAAGACGATGGAGAAGTAGACTGGGCATTTCCATGTCTCGATTCAAATGAACCATGTTCCAAATTTGGTTTTACATGCCTCGGTCTTATTGAATTAAAGTACAAAACGTCGTGTGCTGCGCCCATACCTATGCCTGAAGATGGTATCGCGTTTCATATGTTTCCAAAAGCGGCAGATTCTGGCCAGAGTCACCAGAATCCATCCAGGCATAACACAGGCGGCAGTCAGACTTCTGAAGCTGTTATAAGTGCTATTAGAGCTGTTAATGAAGGTAAAACGTAAATGTACAGTAACTGTGCAATTATTTTAGCATATTAAGATATAACTCCATCTGGAAATGAAAATGGAAACCGTTTCTATGAAAATAAGGTTATTGGTTTCCATTGCTAAAGATTTATTGTCTATTTGTTTTCATTCCCTGAGGCTGTAGAACAATTAGCTAAATAAGGGTAGTAAACCATCAAATAATAACAATCTTCAACAGATGATCAGGCTTTACGATCTAGTCATTTTTGAATGGCGTCAAGTATTGAGTAAGTATTTTCATAATTCTAATAATAAATAAGTTTGAACTTTGATCATTACAGACAAAAAGAAGAGTGGAGATGTGAATCTAGAAAAGATACAGTCTCACATAATGGCGACTGAAGCTCCACAATATAAAGTGTACAAAGTGCATTTGTTGAGAAAAGTGAGAACAAACACACCAGTGCAACTTGGTATATCATTGGACAGAATAGAAGTGGAACCTCTAGTCACACATAAACATGCGTTTTGGGTAAGATAAACAATTTTTTCTCATTTTCAATTAAAAATAATATGTTTTTATACAAATATTTATTAACAAAAGTAGTCATCTACAAAAAAAGTGGCAGATGCAATTTGTGCAAAAATATATGATTTCATCATAGAGATATAGAGAGACTTAGATAGAGTATAAAATTGATTAGTGAATATCTTTATATATATAATTCTACTGTATGTGTGTTTGTCACTGAACTCTTCCTAAACAGCTGGACCGATTTAAATGAATTTTTTTATATGCGTTTGGGTGGCGTCCTGGATGGTTTAGATACACAAATCAGCCCGGCAGATAGCGCTGCAGTCGGTGTGGCGCTGCTTTCACGGGCAGGACGACGTCTACCGGGCCTGCTAGTATGTCATGATATTGATAGAATGTTTGTTTATTGTATAGAGCATAGTTCACTAAGCTGATAAAACAATAAAACAGGCATAAAATAGTTGAAGATAGCTAGTTGGACGACATGGGTGGTAAGGCCACGTTCGCTGGCGTTGACGCCGAGGGCGTCCTACGATGCGTGGGGGCTCATAAGCCCCATGAAGATGGGCTGCATTAAGTATGCAGGGGCAGTTCCGGCAGCAATTCTAAAGTAGGATACCCCGGGACCGCTCCGCAACTGCCGAACAAGGCCATCGCGGGGTTTTAGCTAGTAGTGTCGGGTGGGGTGTACATAACGGGTACACCTGCCCAGTGGTTGCCTGGATAGCCATCATCCATGCGAGAGGGTGCTGTGTCATAAGACCGACTAGTCCAGCATAACCGTTAAATTTTTATTCTGCTTTCCCCCGGTGCGGGCGGCAGTAATAAAGCGCTTTCCTCGCGACAACAAAAAAGGCATAAGCTAATTAACAATATATATTTTCTTATTGTAGCAGTCAAGATCGAAATATTTCCAGCATAGTATAGATTCAGTGGCTTGGTGTCAAGTGTTGGAGACAAGAGGGCACAGAACAACTTTTAGAATAGTCTACTCGCCTAGTCATAATGCTGCTTATAGTGATAAAAATGTATCAGGTAAATATCTCAATATCACTTTGATTATTTTTACAATATGACATACACCCCTAATTGAAATATAAAGATACAATCGTATTACATACACTGACATTATATCGACGGTTGGCGGGCAATTTGATTTAAGCGACATTTTTTTTAAGTTACAGGAGAGAGGTTTAAAGTTTGTTTTTTGGAAAAAATACTAGTCTCAAAAGATAACTTTGCTTATTTTCAATATGTATACAAGATTAGTTTTTGTATACCATAAAGCCGAAACACCCAAATTAGATTTTGGTATAAAAGTTCAGATAAATATATGACATAATAATAATAAGGAAAACTCACGCGGTGACATGCAAAAATAATTTATCCCGTTTCTTGAACTATGCATGGGCAAACGCGCGCCGCGCGCTGCTGTTTGTCTCCCGCCAAAGTATTATGGGGTATAGGTGTACAACCGACACGCGGCACATTTTTATTAAGTAATAAACAAGGTAACCAGGTTGACGAAATTTTTTATATATTTTTGGGATACACATATAACACGTTAAAATTAGTGCAATAGATTGTGCTACTGATTCTCAACTTTGGGCTTTGTAGTATACTAAAAATAATGTTGTTTAAACTGCCTTTAGACTGTTTAGACTGCCTTGGTGGCGCAGTTGTAATTGCGCAAGCGTTACAACCGCTGTGCTGAGGTCTTGGGTTCGATCCCCGGGTCGGTTAAGTGATATTGGGTTTTTCTATCTAGAAATTCTCAGTATTAGCCCGGAGTCTGGAACCTGTGCCCGATATGGCGATAGGCTCGCCCCCTATCACATTATGAGACCGAATTCGGCGAAAAGTGGGTGTACTGGTTACACCTCTGCCTACCCCTTCGGGGATTATAGGCGTGAGTGTATATGTATGTATGTTGTTTAACTCAATATAGCAAAAAAAATCGCTTAAATCAAATAGCCCACCAACTGTAGATATAGCTATGAACTTAAGTATTGCTTACATATTCGTGAAAGACTTCATTTCCCTCGACATACAAAAAGATTTTTTTTTATTATATTGGAATCTGTTTACTGTTTCTTTTAAAAAAGGCCTTATCTGGATTCATGATTAAATTTTTTTGTTTTGAATATTCTACGGTGGTGACTGTTATTTGCTTTGTTTTAGTTATTTTTAGGAACAAAATTACCTATCGATTTCTTAGCCTATTCTTAACTACTTTCAGGATGTGCTTTTATTATGTTATATGTTGTATATTTTAATAGTAAAAATAAATAACACCCAACAGTCACACACATAGCCCCGACCCCACACTAAGATACGAGTCTTGTGTTGTTTGTATCAGGGACTACGAGAGACTTTCGGTCTCACAACACCCAGACCCAGGACACAAATATCTGTCTTTCACACAAACATTTGTCCCGGTGTGGGAATCGAACCCACGGCCTCTCGTTTCACAGCCGGCTACTCGACTACTGCGCCACGGAGGTTGAAAAAAATCTACAATATATATTACATAATATAATAATAATTATATTACAATTAGTTTAATAACTAATTTTATGCCACCCAATCTTTCAATTCCTCTTGGTCGTTTTCAGGTAATACAACCTTCTTCCATCCATACACGACATATAAAGCGCACGACTTCGAATGCGATCACGGTATGGCGAAAGAAATTGTCGAGAAGGTGAACACGATATTAGATTTAAGGAACAGCCCGTGCCGGCGCGAGTACAAGACTGTTAAGGAGAAAAAAACGCAAACCAGAAGAAGTTTTCACACGAAACACCTGAGTTGAGTTCTGCACACCGGTAGGTAGTGGACATTCAAACTTCAATACCTCAGATGTAAGACGCATGTTGAACATACATGCAAACATTGTGGCTTGTTAAGCTAACGTAGGGGGGTAGTTGAGGGTCACCGCAAAATTACCCTCACTCTCAGAAAAATATTACAGTCTTTAAATATCAATGTTCCTTTGGGTTTTTGATCTAGTCTTCGTGAAGAGATATTGTAAGAAATGCTATTGTGTATTCTATTTGTGACTGCTGAAATGAAATGGGCCTTTTTCGACCTAGTAATTATTGAAGGAGCAAAGGAAATGAGGCACATGGTTCGATAAATGAAATTGATATTGTCCAAAATTTAAAATGAAATTTTTTAATAATTTTGTATGATAATGAAAATTTAATGTTGTATATTTTATACTATGTGTAAATGAGTATTATTTTTAAGCGTTCCTTAAGTTGAAATAACTTATTTTCGTATTTATATTTGTTGTATTCTGTATTTATATTTACGTCGAAAGTGCGATTCTTACGCAGTTAGTGCGTACGTGTATCTACTAACAAAATGCTGTTACTTCTGCGTGTAAGGAAAGTGGTGGCGTTAGCAAGTGTACCAGGGGCGGCAAGTGAAGGTATATTCGTCATTTTTCATTTCGCCACGTATGCAAGTTTCTCTTATTTTGAATTAGCATTCAATGATCTTTTAGAAGTTTAAGTTTTTTTTTTCTATAACATAGAAATCTCGGTTACGTTATTTCTTCGAAAACTAGTGTGTTTATCTCACTCATTCCAAAATACTATTTACCTTATATAAGAGGCTCGGTTATTTTATTACTAATATCCCTAGTTGCGATAGGGATAACCGATTTCGATATACTTTTTATAAGTAACGTAACGGTAGGCAGCGGCTTTGCTGTGCCCTGGCATTGCAGAAGTCTATGGGCGGCGGTGACTACTTACCATCAGGTGGCCCGTCTACTCGTCTGCCTATCCAGGTACTAAAAAAAAGTTAAAGTGTTATGTATTATAATTAGTTTTATGACTAGCTTGCATCGCCCCTGTTGTACATACCTACTATCAAAGCCATTGCAAATGAGAAATACAGAGTAAAAAACAAACATAAGTGCTTCAAACATACCCACCGACAAATATATTCCTATACAAAACTATAGACTCAAATTGTAATAGTAATAGATATTATTGAAGTGACTATGAGGAAAGGTCTCAAGAAAATAGATAAAGAGTAGATGCTATCCAATTTACTTAAAATAGTGCTTAATATTGTTCACAGAAACACTAAACCTTGAAAGCAAATAGTAATTAAACCATAAACAATTTATAATAAAAAAGGATCAAATAAAAAGTATTGATAGACATACTGCTTTCTGCCAACTTGGAAATTTTAGGCTACAATTTATAAATAACATATTAACGAATTTGTCAATAAATCGATTCATATCGTCTGTTATTGAAAATAATTGAAAAATATGTAATAATAACATGTAATTTAAAAGGCTGTTCATTCATTGTGATGTATCCGTGAGCGTTATAAATAAATTGTGTACTTACTTGTGTGTACCACTTGCATACATATATATTCTATTATCTACATTGCTTCACTACAACTAGCCCAAGTGGATAATTCTCTAACAGTTCCCTAAGTAAACTATGCATTTAGGCATGTACATAATATACAAATTTAATATACTTACAGCCAACAGACACTGCCATAGTAAGCTCAAGTATACATAGTTGTTACGTAATTTATTTTGTATTTGGTCCAATCCATTGCTATTACAAAATGAAGAATGAATATAATGAGCCCCCAAACAGTTATTTAGTTCAATATTGCGGATACTGTGTCGTAAGAATGCTCACGATTTAAGGCCATTCGTCGCGCCAAGCGTAAAAACATCGCAGAGGTCAAAGCAACTTTACTGTGCCCTGACATTGCAGAAGTCTATGGGGGGCGGTGACTACTTACCATCAGGTGGCTCGTCTGCTCATCTGCCTATCGAGGCACTAAAAAAAGTTCCAAGAAATTCCTAATAAATCTGCTGACCCAATAGCTAATTAATAATATACCGAACACCTCCCTATATTTCTATTGGATTAATTTCGTTGTGGGATAAAAGACAGTTAAGCATCCCAGCGACTCGCCGAGTTTCATTACTCGGTGTCAAAAAATGCCATTGTCGATCCTGATCAAACAGGAGTTACAACGGCGGGTGTGTGGGCGGGATAACCTCTGACCCAATAGCTAAAAAATGTGTCAAATATGACTTTCTGTATAGAATTGCTACTAAAATAAGTGTTATGGTATACTGACAATACGGGTCGAGTCTAGTCGAGAGAGTTAGATTTTCCTGATAAATAATAAAATATCAAAGAATAACCACAAAAAAACGCTGCATCTCGCCCGAAGCCTCAACTTTAATCGGCGCTTGTGTGGAATTGGCAGCGATCAAATGGCCAAGGTCATTGGCGAGGGGTATAGCCTTAATGTTCTATTTTATATGATGAATGCAAATAACTCATCAATATAAAACATTGTCTTCGTGAGCCTGCTTATTACATAAAATCTTAAAGTATTGAACTATATAATAAGGTAATGCATTCTATAAAGTATTTACATAGATTCATGGTTAATACAAAATTTAATAATAAAAAAAATATGTTATTTATCCGATTCCAGTAATGTAACTTGCTGACTGTGAATTTGTTCGGCATTATGTAAAAACAATTCTCAATGTAACGAAACAAACACCGTCATGGAGCCGCGAGCAAAATCTTCATATAATAAATATGATGGATATTATCTACTATAATTTTTCTAATAAAAATAATGTTTTGCAAGAATTTCATAAAATCATTTTAGACTAATTCAGAGGCTATGTATCTTACAGAATTGTTTTATTGAAATGAAACTAATTTTACGGACTCTATCGCGGTTTATTTAACTTTTTTAATCGCGCCGTTTCGAAAGCTTACATCCTTCATGGTCACGGGGCGGACTGAGTTGTGTGTCGTCACGCAAGTATAGTGCAATGTACCCTCCAAATAGTTGTATTTAGTAAAATTAGTTTCATTTCAATGTATAATATTCGCGTATACATAAGAAACTAGAATTGATTTATTTATTTGATTCACTTTGTAATCGCAATGGATGGCCGCATTTAAGAATGATATTCAGTTATTTATGTTCAGTTTTAAATTATAATTATTTTTAAAATGAAATATTATGTTGTGATTCTGTGTTGATTTGATTAATGAATGAGCGTATTGTATTATATAAATGAAATGCGTTATGAAATGAGTATTTGAAATAAATTGTTATTCATTATCCATTATGTGTTATCATTTCGTATTAAGTATATTTAAAAAATACATATGTTTTTACAAATCAGGAATATGTTCACTAACATTTAATTTAATTCATAGTTAATACATGAAAACTACACTTCCTTAGTACAAGACAGAACTTGTAAAATTACTTTAAAGCTGGTACCCGGTTCAGACAGCGCGTCATACAAATCAAATTTACGAGGTCTAATAAATTCCTGAGAAGTTTGTGATCCAATCGCTATATAACATTATGGCTTCAATACGACATTGCTGTATCAAAAAAATTTAAAACTGACTGCCTGTCGCGCAGTTGTAATTGCGCGTGCGTCACGACTGCTGTGCTGAGGTCTCGGGTTCGATTCCCGGGTTGGGTAAAGTGATATTCGATTTTTCTATTTAAAAATACTCGGTATCAGCCCGGAGTCTGGAATTGTGCCCGGTATGGCGATAAGCTCGCCCCCTATGAAATTATGGGACCGTAATAAATTCGGCGAAAAGTGGGTGTACCGGTTACACCTATTCCTTCGGGGATTAAAGGCGTGAGTGCGTATGTATGAATTCTGTAAATTTATTACATGTGGTATGTAAAGGTACAGCTGTTAATTATACAGTACTGTTCGAAACATTAAAATGTAAAAACCAATACTGAATGTTAGTATTTTATTAGAAAATATTTACATTAGATATGATTTTCGTTTTATGTACAAAGCAAATAACAAATACAAGAGCTACAAAACTATTTACAATATACTTCACAATTAGCAGTTATTTCTAAAATAAGCTTTAGAAGCTTTTTAAAGTGCTTATTTCATGATGGTTAGTTCTAGTATGGCACAGTATTTCTATTAATAAATGTGAGGATTGAACATTTTTGAAGATAATATTGAATTTATCCCTCAATTGTACACATTTTATATGTAATTTACTACAAAATCTATAATCACTTATTCACTGCTAAAACCCATCCATCTCATTATCAAACGGGAATATAATATATTTATGACTGTTGAGTGTAATTAATTGTGGTTGTCACATATACTCTAAATAATAACTTTCTTTCTTTTTTTTCTTACATGTCGCATTGCTATCAATATTATAAATGACAATAATTATTTTTACTTAATTTTATCGATAATATGTATGGAATCATAGGATAAATTGTGATTTCATTTTGACAAGAGCATAAAGGGAATTCACAAGGAATCATGATATATAGAGTTTTTGCCACTGCTAATTGTGCTACTGTGATAAAAGTATTTTATATAAATTATTGTGTTAAGCCTACCTTATTACATATTCTGGTATCATCCGAATAAGACGATATTGAATATTCAGCCTAAATTATACACATGTTCAATAAGAGCTATCGGAAAATAAGATAGATATGGCTATAGTAATAATATGTACATTTAGCCAGTGTTATTCTTTCACTGGTTAACAAGTTGTGGGAAATATTTTTTGTCCAGAAAATATGCTGTTGGTAGGTTTAGGGTATACTTGTATAACGATGGACCACGTAACTTATTAATACTAAAATTCAAGTTTACAATCGCTGAAATTTTGGGGTAGTCCATCAATATTCTATGGATCTGGATCTTATTTTTTATGGCAAAGTGACCACATTGCACCTGATGGTAAGCGCAGTGCCGTCCAATTAGAGTATAGAGTAGCGAGGGACAATCTATCCCCTGTTACTCTAACACAATCATGCCAGCCTACTTCTTCACATTATGCCATAGGCAAGAAGGTGAAGAAGCAGTCAAGGGTGTAGTGTCAGAGTACTCAGAAGGCCACAAAATGGCCAAACATCATACACCAAGATATTGATACGTATTATGTGTAAAATTCATTCATAGCAAGTATAATGCTTTCCTCTAATATCTCCCAACAACAAGACTATTTTCAATAAGGTATTATTCGGTCATAGGTTCCACCGTACTATTCTCTAATATATACTCTGTTATTGTGTTGACAATGTTCTCGCTGTGTTTTAACACCACATCATCAAGTTCATTCATTCGCTTCACCAAAGCCACAGTCTCCTTAACTGATTTGTGTAATTTTTGATGTGCATCAACAAGTTTTGATAAGTTCGGTTTTGCTTTTAAGAATTCTATATCTTCATTTGTTAAAGCTGCATATGCCATCCTTGATTTGCTTGGTGCTTTTATTGACATTTGATATTGCCTGGAAAGAAATAATGATGGAAAGTTAGCCAGTTAGAATTATAATGAATTTTGGTAAATAAATTCATTAGATTCTTTAAAAACTATAATATACTATTAGCCTAGCGCAGCGGACGAATAGCCGGCTGTGAAACGAGAGGCTGTGGATTCGATTCCCGCACCAAGACAAATATATGTGTGACAGATAATTGTTTAAGGTCTAGGTGTTGTGGGAATACAGGCTGATGAATAGATGGGTGGTACAATATCTTAAATAGTAGTTTTTTTCTGCCTGGGTAGAAAGGTAGGCCACCATCAGTTAGCCCACCTAAAATCTATGGGTGGCAGTGTCTACTTACTATCAGGTCAGTAGACACTGCCGCCCATACATTACCGCAAAGCTCATACCTACCATTAAATTAAATAAAAAACAATCCTGAACACATGTTTCATTATTGATTCTGTCACTAATAAACTATACTCAATAAATAATGTAAATGGCCTTACTGTCTCAGATCTCGATATTTGTTACTTCTGTCATTCACCTCTTTTCTCCATTCTTCTTTCTCAGCTATCAATTTTTCATAATACCTTAAATTATAAGACAATTTATAAATACGGTGTAATCTCTATATAGTGAAAAGGACACAAATATTTTATTACGTTATAAAGAGGTTTCGTCAAACAAAAAGAGCAAAACAAAATGGGCACACACATAACAATTTAATTTCACAACATCACATTTTTCCCTTTTCTATTCCTCTTCTATCCGCCTATCCTTTTCTTTCAAGCGATTTAAGGCCACTTTATTGTTATCGCATGCTGTGTTCACTCCAAGAAGGTGGTACACTGTTGTATGATATTTTTATTTTATGTCTTAACATTGTAATAACTGTGTACAACTAGTTCAGTGAACCAATAAAAAAAAAAAAAAAAAAAAAATTACACAAAGTTTTTTTTTACTCAAAATGTATACAGTTTAAAGCAACTAATAATAGAATAATGTGAAGACAATGCATAGCATTAAGGCTGTAGTAGGCAAGTGCTGCAAGGCTACAACAAACCCACATTTCTAAGAATTGCGTTGTCCATACAAAATATTTACGACTCTACACTTATAAGTATTGTGTTTGAGAGTCAGAGAAATTAATGTTTACTGGGTCTAAATAAATACGTATTATTTCGCTATTGAAAGTGTTCGTCATGCTTTATAGAGTATATCAAATATGGTAACAATGTAAACCAAACGAAAGGTTCGTCAAATCAATCTCTACGGTTTAAGTAGTTTATCGTTACATAGAAGTTCGCTATAAAGAGTTCACTCTTATATATAATGCTTATATATTTAGGTAATTAATATACAAAATTAATTCTCACCTCGTTAAATCCTGAGAGCGTTGCTTATCATTTGTGTCCGTATTATGTGATTGTTGTTCTATAATTTCTATTTTAGGTGGCACTGAAAATTAAATATTTTGAATCATATGAAGCTATTTTTAATACATTGTTATTAAAACATTAAACAATATTTTTTAAAGGAAGAAATTGAAGAAGTAATGAAAACATTTTCAAACACATTGCACACACACCCATAGAATCTCTTCTTTCAAAGAACGTTGATCGTCTCCGTCGAGGAGGAGACCGAAAAGAATGATTAACCTCGGTATCATTCATAGTATTCTCCATTATGATTATAATTTTCCGATTTGTACACAAATATATGTAAAACTTTCTGATAATATGTTATCAAAACTTTCAAAATTTTAAACGGACGCCGTTGATGGCGTCATGGGCATGACAGTAGCTGTCAAAGTATTTTTTATATATATTTTTCTCATTCTCTCTTTTTCACATAAAAGAGAAGGCAAAGGTTTTGCATCATGCAGCTTTATCTGTCGTTATTTTTTTACAAATCTGGGATAAAATTGAAAGTCTTCTTCTTCTCTGGTTTTAACTCATACAAAAGGCCATGTCTGTAGTTTTTATCTATTTTAAAGGGGGAAGCCATATCCGATATTTTACCCATGCCATGAAGCTATGTCTGAAATAGTCACAATTCAAAAGGCCAAAGCTATGTCTGAAATATTGTTCACTTATTATTCACAAATAAAACGTCACATCACATTCCCGCCATTTTCAGAAGTCCGAAACCCATCAATTTTCTTTTCATAGACTATCCTTTTATGCATATTATCTGCAAAAAATAATAAATCATTTCTATGTTTCACATCTGCCATGTGTCCCGCACTCCTGCGACGGCTCCCTTTTTTATTTTAGTTTTAATTTTATTCCAAATGACCAGTTTATTTAAGCAGATAATAATTTTATTTGTACCAAAAAATATGCGTAGAATGAATTACCGTTATGGCTGACATTTTTGACTTCTTGACGTTTGTTTGCTTCAAATTTCAATCAATCCATCAAATCCGTAATGGTAAAAATACTTACGTCTAAAGGCTTTTTCTAAAAGCCTTCCCAATAAAATATAAAAAAAAACCTTCAGTTACAATGGCTTGTTCTCGCCAGAGAACCTAATCATCCATGGGTAAGTTAATCATTTGTTAAATTGTATTTCTTTTTGTCGATCCTGTCCAAGAAATGTGTTTGTGTTGAGAGTGTTTTTTGCGGTGTTTCTCAACAGAATGCAGTGATGGAGTTCAATGGATATCGCATAAACGAGGTAATAGATCAGGCTGCCAGGTGTGACCAACCCGAAAGTGCTCGTACGCCAAGCCCCGCGCCTCTGCTAACAACAAATGTTTCTTGTGATTTGGAGGACATTTTGAGCGACGTAAGTACCCACCATTGTTTTGCGCATAGTTCTTTATATTATACATTTATTACGTTAAAGGTATTCTTACATTAGGTTTTGTTACTTTCCTATCAAATTTATATATTTCTCATTTTCTGAGGTTCAATAAAAATAAGTAAATGTGCAACAATTATTATACAATAGTTTAAAAAACATAATTTATAATATACAATTCTGCTCATAAGGTTGATAGAATAAATAAAATTCATCCATTCTACACACACTATTGGCAGTATCTGTAGTTACTGTTATCTTTTGTGTAATATTACAACTGCAGTAATTTCAATTACCTGTCATAACTATTATATTATTTGTATCTTACCAATAATGTATCTTGTATGTATTGTTTTAGACATATTAATAGCATTTAATTCCCACCATAGTATAACATTCCCATATAAATAAATGACTGTCATAAGTAATAAATAATAGGAATTATTTTATTAATGTATTGAAAAAAATGTATACATGGCATTTGTAACAGGTGTTCACCACACCTGTTACAAATTATGTGAATTGAAAAGTTATTATAGTTATGTATACATTTATTTTGTCTAACTAAAAATTAAGATGTTTTAAGAAACAATTTTGGTAAAGAATAATACATTTTAATATGTTTAACTAATATTGATTTTGAATATTTAAAGGATAGATAGAAACAATTTCATCACTCACATTTTCTCACGTTATATGCATTTATATGTTTCAAATAAGCAATTGTATTGCTTGTGGGTGCAGTCTGTTTATTTGAAAAAATGTTTACTCAGCTGATGTGTGTATTTATTTATGGATTGCTATCACTACAATTTAATTTATTTGAAGTACCCTAAATCATAACATAATGACACAAAAGGTGTCACACATGACACATTTAAGGTACTGTTAGATTCAAATAAGATAATTTCCTTCATGGTCTGAAATTCAAAGAGAACCTAGAGATTTGTGTGGCGGAGAAGGTTTATTATTTGAGTCTATGGTAAATGTAATAATATCTTTGAAAATAATTAATTCTATAATTTAACATTAGGCCATATCAGAAACACTGCAAGGATCTCTCCGTGTTAGCCGAAGCCAGCTGATTAACCAAGAGTTGACAATCAGACCTGAAGCTAATATAGAAGCCAACGTACCTGAAGGTCTCGACTTGTACAAGATCATATTTGAAGTGGAGAGTGACTCAGAGAATAGAATGGGAGATTTGGATGGTGCTGGAGTACCAAATCACCACTTGAAGGAACAGGTCAGTTTTTATTCAATAATAAAAAATTAGTTACTTTTGGTTGAAAAATTTGTGACATAATATATTGTTACAAATTATTGAATTCTTTAATAATATGAATTATTATTATAAATGGAAAATATGGAAATTGTTTAGACTATAGCTTTGGTCATAATGGAGAGAGTGGAACAACATGGGGCTTAGTCGGTAGGATGGCCTAGGCCAGGGAGTCCGACATACTTCCCACCTTGGAAGATATGTAAATGGAATCCCTATGGAAAAAAAGACAATTATTTCAATTTTAGACCCACATGGAGTGGTAGGAATCATCATCAAAACTATACTTTAAAAACCAGATAACTCTATGTTTTAAATAAACTAACAACTCTTTATTCAAGAGTAAGTTGGTGGACTTTAAATAAGAAGACTGTTTTTGTTGCATTTTGAAGTTGAACAACATTTGAAGTTGTATTATAGCCTTGTTAAGTTATATATCTGAGAACTAAACCGTTAGACAAAACTGAAGAATGTTGTCTAGTAACTTAGCTATTTTGAGCATTATTCTCTATACTCAAAATGTCATTTTTGAATACTGGGTTTTTTGTTTTTAATAAGTTTAGTTAGATTGATAAGTTATAGACTGAGCGAGCTGAAGGTTTATAATAAAAGATAGTGCCTTGGTATAGCAGAACCCAGTCTAGCCCGATTTGTTCATAGTGCAAGTAATGTAAGTGGGCGCCAACTGTTAACTGTAGTACAGTAATGCAATTGCAGTTCAATATTGATGTGCAGTGGGTCTTCAGGATAATATGTGTTCAGTAATTTTTCCTAACCATATAGTACTTAAAATCAGCTTCCGTTAGCGATTGCTTGGAAATGCTGTTCCTCTTTCTTCTTTCCTTGATGTTTGGGATGAAAGTATACAAAAAAACTTATATAAAAATGCGATGATGTGTTAAAAATTCAAGTCAATCCATTGACTTCTGTTCCGAGTTTTGCGGCCACAAACATACGGAAGCTAAATTTTTATATATTGACGGTTGGCGGGCTATTTATTTTAAGCAACATTTTTGAATATTTAATTTCGGAATTTATTTTCGGAAAAAAATTACTATAAAAAGCTATTAAGCGTGGATTTTAGTAGAATTAATTATTACTTGTGTAAGCACGTACTGCATCTTTATGACTTATTTTCATGTATTTATGAGCTAAAATAAATGTGTCCAGAAAAAATTTACCCCTGTTTTACCAGTCTATTTTAGCGCCAAAAAAGTGCACAATATAAAACAAGGCTCAAAAAGATGGCTGATTCCGAACGTATAACTCAAAATCGCAAACAAGATACAATAGCAGTGCAATATTAAGCCGTATCGCATTGCTGCACTGTGCCCAATGTACAGGGCTCCGCACTAATGACAGGAATTAGGTCGTAATCTTATTGTGTCATAATTGTCAAGCGTAAAGAAATTGCTTATCAATGAGATAATAGTGTAAAAAGGCAATTACTTTTAACTTACTCATACTTAACTTTATTAGTCGCATTCCTTCACACTAATCATCAAGGCTAGTTTATGTAAACATTGTTGTAATATAAAGAAAATATATTGTTTTGCTTAACCATATATGTTTATGGAAAATATGAGTCGTTGTATTCTTAAAAATAAGGGATCGTTGTTACTGTAGTCAAAACAAATTACTATTACGTATATATTTAACGGTAGGCAGCGGCTTCGCTGTGCTCTGGTATTGCAGAAGTCTATGGGCGGCGGTGACTACTTACCATCAGGTGGCCCGTCTGCTCGTCTGCCTATCGAGGCACTAAAAAAAAAAAAAAAATTAGTTCATGGGGAACGTTGATGACGCTTAAATGTTTTGAAGTGTTGGTAATCGTTTTATGTTGCCTCATTGTGTAGCAATACACGTCATCTCGTGATCAAGCTGGTAGTAGGATATTCATGTCCACCCGGAAAGCGACCACCGTACACAGGGTGTAAAATCCGCCATAGTGGCCCACGGAAGTGTGTCGCGTTCCGGGATACACCCGGATTTTGTCGGGGGTCTAGAGTTGGGGTACGATGTCTGGACTTTCTGCGGCCTTCTGAGTACGCTGACACTAGACACTCGACCGCTTCATCTTCTTGTTCATGGCGTAGTGTGAAGAAGCAGGCCGGCATGATTGTGTTGAGTAGCGGGGGATAGATTGTCTCTCGCCACTCGATATTGTAATTGGACGGCACTGCGCTTACCATAAGGTGCAGTGTGGTCATTTTGCCGTGCCAGGATAAATAAAAAAACTGTAAATCGCAAGGATGTAAGTACTATTTCTAGATGAGGGTTGGCTTAAGATGTATTCTGATTGGAGTACTTAACTTTTCGTGACACTGCAAATCGATTACATTGCATCTGATGGTAGTTATAATCAGTTCCGTCGAAATGTATACACTACCTCGACGGGAGACAATATTAAGTTGACCTTAAGTAAATGAATATACTCGTACTGCAGGCCTACTCTTGAAATCAATTTCAATCTCGAATATATTGGCACTCTTAACTCACTCAACTACATGAAATAGAATATTTACGAACTATAGATCGTACATACTCTGTTTCATTTAGTTACTAAAAATTGCGCCGTATTCAGTTAAATCGTGCGCTGGTGTTGCATTCAAGAGTACCAATTGTACAGTTTTCGAACCCAATACCAATTTTAAAATGGAATCGAGTGTCAAGAGTAACCCTCCTGGCCCTGGTACGCTACTAACTGGAATCTAATACGAAAATCTGTAGGCCTACTCTGGAAATCAATTTCTATCTCGAACTCGATGCAGTTTCAATTCCAATTTCCATTGGAGAATTCAAATGCGTTGTCACCGTCTCGCCGTATGCCCGTGTGGCGGTGCAATATTACTGTCACGTGTTCGTGCTTATTTGACCGTAAACAGTAGAAGTGGGACACCAATTCCCGTTGCTAAATTGGTTTAACGCGACACGAGGATCAACTTTATAGACTGTTGTTTTATATTATAATCATACGTATATTGATTGTCATCCCTTTGTAATATATGTAGATTTCGTAATGTCTGTGTCTTTTTGTTTGTGGCGAAGGCTCTATGGTTGCCCTTTTTAAACTTCAAACAAACAGACAGACAGACGTCAAATAGTAGGTACCATGAATAGGGTATTTGACAATTTTTGAAAATTGATGGACATCGATAGAGGACTCTTCACTTATAGCCCCCGTAATATTTTTATTATTGAAATATACTCAATTTATATAAAATCCGTGATTTAATTTTTTCACATATAATTTCGCGCTAAAACGCCTTGTCACGTGACATTATCTCTATGTGACGTCATCGCACATATACAAACATTCGTGACACCTAACAACATAACAAATTATTTGCATTTATCTGTTAGTTTTTCCACAAAAATGAATGAGCCAGCATATAAATATTGTTCAATGCCTTTATGTAAAAACTCGACACTAAATCCCGATAAATTGTTCATCCATGTGCCAAAATCCAAAGTTTTAAGAAAGAAGTGGCAGATTTCGACTATCAGCCCTTGTAATGCCTTCTTCCATTCTTATAGAAGACTTGAAGACGAAATTAACACGTTTCCACACGTTTACACAACGAAAAATATGTTCTTCCTTACAATTTTATTTGTCGTAGGATGCAATGTTTATGTGCGATGTCGTCACGAGTAATGGCGGCCGGTATTGCTACGTTTTTGGCACCGAGTGATACAGATTAAAAATTCTAAATTTTAATGACGAAAATAAAATGTTTATAATACATTTAAAATAAACAAATGTATTTAATAAATATGTTTGCCCACTATCCTTTCACCTAGTGCAGTTTTATATTTTTTGGTTACACCAGTCAAACACCCTATTGTATTGTATGGTTTTATATGTATTTTTGATATGATTAAGCGAAAATAATTATCTTCATTGATAATATTAATATTAGTAACAAATCATAACAGAATAAATTAAAAATCGGCACTTTGGCTTCTTTTTAACCGACTTCAAAAAAAGGAGAAGGTTCTCAATTGTCGGAATATTTCTTTTAATTTTATTACCTTTGACCACTGACACAGTCTTGTGTCGTGGGTGTCATATACCTGCCTCAAAAGGATAACGGTGTTCGGAAAAAGGTAATAAGTAGGGAAGTGAATACAAGGCAAAATCAATTTTATTTTTATTACATTAAAGATAAAAATCGCATGTAAGAACGGCGAGTGTTGCCAGTATTTGTCCGCTCGCCGGCAAGCTTATGATAGATGGCTGGTTTGTATACACTGGGCAACAATGAAACGTCTTCAGTAAAATAGAACTTGTGGCTATATTTTGTTTAAAAAGCGTACATAATGCCCTCCGTTTATAATTATTATCGTGCAATATTTTTTGAAGATCAGTTCGTTATACCTTATCAAACAAATATTTCACTTTTTGACTTTTTACATTAAACTAAGCTTCTGTTTGTATATAAAAAGTACACTGACTTTAATAAAAAACAAATTATCCGACACTATAAAATGTTAGGGTTTCCCTTGATTTTTCTGAGATCCCATCGTCAGATCCTGACATGGTGCCGATGGGACCACCTGGGAAGTATACCCTTTTAAACAAAAAAAGAATTTCTCGAATCAGTCCAGGCGTCTTCGAGTAATCAGGTAACATACATAAAAAAAACTCCTCCTTTCTTGAAGTCGGTTAAAAATGGTTGTGTTTATGATTTTATGTTTTCGTAGGATTTGGATTGGATTTGATAATTGTTATTAACACTGTATTAGAGCAATGTTGTTTGTGTTCTTACTTTAGCTAAGTAAAAACAAGCATAACCATTACATAAAAATCTTCATACCCAGTCCCACAAAGAAAATCTAGATACTTCCAATGGATAGCAATATTGAGATCCGACAGAAGAAAAATCTTGTCTCACGTAGTACTCCGTTGTAGCTTTGAGACGTAATATTCACTCAGTATAAAACTTTGTTGCGCTGTCAGGCAGAATTTACAAAAAGGTCGTATAATTTATTACCTACTTATTTAAGTCTGTACGTGAGCTGAATGTACTTACAGATTCGTGCATAAACATTTCACGATGTCGAGGCTTGAACTACTTAGGAATCGAAGTTTTTTGCCGATAAACTCAGAATTCTGATTTATCATTCTGCCTTTAGAATATTTTTGAATGCAATTTGCAAACTACGGAGTATTATACTCAGTGGTATCAATTCCGTTGTCATCGAATAATCTACAGTGTCCTGTCATTCTTTCTTTGAGTACGATTATTAAAAAACAGCTGTAATCCTACTAATATTATAAAAGCGAATGTTTGGATGGATGATTGAGTAAATCACGCTATAATGGCTGGACGGATCGGGTTGAAATTTGGCACATAGATAGATTTATAGTCTGGAATAGCACATATACCACTTTTTGTCCCGGAAAAATGCACGCTTCCTATGGCATAGCAAAATAAAGAAAGGTGTAATAGCTTAAGATGCCTCTATGTATACCTTTTCTTCCAAAAATAACTTCCACGCGGGCGGAGCCGCGGGCAACATCTAGTGTATAATAAAAATGCCATATTTGTTTGTAGGAATAAATACAGTTAAGTTATATCAGTCACATACACAGTTCTGATCTCATCCTAAGTTATGTTATGGGTGGAAGGATCTACGTGCGATTTTTCAATCCCACAACTTTCGGGCTACATAAATATATTTAAATCACACAAACATCAAATATGTCGTATGTTAATTATAGCTTGTTTTAACGGGGAAGGAAAACATCGTGAGGAAACCTGTATACCGGGATATTTTTCCTAGGAATTTCAAGATGCGGCGATGTTTGCAATTTCTATCGGAAAATACCCTTGTCTTATACCAAAATACGAAACACATTACTATCGTGAAGGCATACCCAAACTCTGATGCCTATAATATTCAAGTCGTAAAATAAATAATGGTGTTTTAAATAGACCTTTGCGTCCCCGTTGTTACTAATGATATTTTGACAGACTTTCTGATAAAAGTTTATCAAGAGTAAATTGTACTGCAAGATATATTTTATGTTTATTTATTTTTGGCATTCAACATTTATAAACATTCTATTTCACATTTGACCATAGATTAATTAAGGTTAATGTCAGTACATATTATTTTTGATAGGTTTTTGATACAAACTAAATTGTCATCAAAACGGATCCACACATTTAATAATAGGACAGACATCCTCTTTTTGGGACAGTTGAGTAAAAACTTTGATATCATAAATAGGACATTAAACTGTGAATAAAAAACTGTATTCAATAACTTAATTCCCACGAAAAACTCGATGGCCGCGCACCAAAATGGTCTACGTTATTTTACTTGGTTTACCATTTTAAGTTCGTTCAGACGAGATTGAGTTGATAATTAATGAGCTTTAGTAATGACATGTTTCATTTGTAACTAACGTATTGCGTTTGTTACTGTTGCCTTTATTACAAAATTTCTATTTATTTATTTTAAAGTTACCAGCCGGCCTACCACCACTTCTTAGAGCAGTCTTGTTGTAATATTACAATACGATTTTGTACCATGAATTCGCATTGTAATATTACAACAATACTGCTCTATGAGGTGGTAGGCCGGCAGAAGGAAATACACAAGAGTAACACAAAACATACAAAAAAAAGTTTTGTGTACGCTCGTAAACAGGCAACCACCACCTGACAACGAGTATTTAACAAGTTTAAATTAAAATAATTGATAATAATAAGTAGACACGCTTATTACATGGTTTTAAAAAGTTAGGTACTGAAAATGAGATCCTTAAATCGGCAATACTTACTAAGAGGCTTAAATTTAAATATAATAAGTTAAAAAACGAAGTAATAATTGTCCTTTTCTTTTTATTACAACACCAGTCCTGAATTAAATTTTCCCACTGTTGTACAGGGGTTCCAATTATTAAAGCTGCTGCATTTCCTACGGTGCGGTGGTGAGATTTTTGGATGCCCAAATAAATTCGTTCTTCCTCAAAACTACTCCCTTTCTTTAAGGTAGTTAAAAACCTGCATACTTGAGAACTCTCAACAAGAATTTCTAAGGTATGTGAAGTCTATCATTGGCCGTGGGTGGTGAACTAAGGTCCAACCACTCTCGTTAACGGAGGACACTCGTGCCCAGCAGTGAAGAGGGGATAAAACTCAAGGCATGAATGTATGTATATTTCTTTGGTCATACATACCCTAATAGCCTAAACGTCTTCATGTATTTTAACAATAATGTTTGAACAACAGTATATACATACAGACCTTCAATGAAAACGATGACGGTGAAAACGATTTCTGTATATATAAAAGAAGAAACTGACTGACTCACTGACTGACTGACTGACTGACTGACTGACTGACTGACTGACTGATCGATGAACGCACAGCCAAAACGGCTGGGGTTAGAGACTTGAAATTTTGACAGTAGGTACCTTTTATCACGTAGGCATCCACTAAGGAAGGGTTTTTGGAAATACCACCCCTAAGGGGGTAAAATAGGGGATGAAAGTTTGTATGAAAATCCGTCATTTTTGAAGTTAAATTCATGAAAATTAGTATTTGGCATTTTAGTTAAAAATAAAAAATATATGTTTCAGGATTTTTGGAAATTCCGCCCCTAAGGGGGTAAAACAGGGAATGAAAGTTTGTATGAAAATCCGTCATTTTGAATTTAAACGCATGAATATTGGTATTTTGTATTGTATACTTTTCCTCCCAAACATGACCTCCACGCGGGTGGAGCCGCGAGCAACAGCTAGTATTACATAAATGTTGGTAACATTGTAACTATTGTGTTGACTTTAATGCATTTGAAATGTTGTGGTTGTGTCATATCCTATAAATCAGTCTGTTGTTTACTGAAGATGTGTTTAGGTTATAAAGTCAATCTAGCTGAGTTCCATATCGATGATATCTTAATAATGTGAAATTGTATACGGTTTCTGGGAGTCTTGCCGTAAATAATTTTATCCGTTTTGAGTCAAATTCTGTTGAGATATTGAAAAAGACACGAAAGGACAATGGGCGAATTTGTATGAGCCCTGTCCCCACCCACCAACAGACACCATACATATACATTATTATTAAGTGTACTATAAAAACTCTTACCACATCATTTAAATTTAATAAATCAATGGAGATTCCTTACAAAATTAAAAAAACATAAATAAAAAATGTTCTTAGTAAACACTGCTATTTTGTTGCATTTTTTTACTATTTTGACATACTTTTAATAAATATATAAAGAAATATGGTCGCGTAACATGTTGTTACATTTGATAGGCAATTTCACCAGGAACTGTTCGCCAAGTAACTAAACCTTAGGAACTACCAATAGCTAAAACAGCCTGTTTGGATATTTGAGCGTGTTATAGTTGGTGACGTCTTGTTTGCTCGTATATGTTTAGTACTCTGTGTAATTGCAGAAGTTAAAATCTTTCCACAACAGATGATAGCAATAGCAAAAATACTATCGGAGCTCGTGAACTACATTAGTTAAAAACGTCCCGGTTGGACATAAACGTTTAAAAACCTAGGCAAATACAGAAACACCCTACATACGTGGTGCAACACGACCGCCATTCCTAGCATGGATGTCATGAATACTTTTTAGTACTTTGTTTTAACAAATATCAAAAGAGATTTAAAATAAAGATTGTCTTATGAAAAACTATTCATTTATGGTTGTTCTTATTTTTTGCATATATTTTTAAAATAATGATATCAGACGAATTAAAAACATAATACTATTTTATTATAATATGTACTAACAACCCCCGGGTTTGCACGATTGTTGTCAACCTTTGGAGACAGGTACATGTCAATGTGAACTCTTTCTAGATCATTTTAAAATCATAGTTCATTATTTTGATTTAGCCGGAGTAAGTTTTTTTTTTGGCGCGGCAATGTGACCACACTGCACCTGATGGTAAGCGCAGTGCCGTCCAGATAGAGTATCAAGTAGCGAGAGACAGTAATGTAATTATTTCCTCGCTTAGCGTGTTCTACCATCTGTATCATGGCGAATGCTCTGAAGAATTGTTTGATCTTATCCCATCCTCTCCCTTCCATACCAGAACCACGCGTACTGGATTGAAAGAAAGGAAATATTTTTTATTGTCGGAACGTTAAAACACATTAAAAAAATGCAAAAATTACAATAACAATAATTGATCCGACAATGGGGGTCCCTAGTCAGCTGCATGCTGCGGCTAACCCATACTGCAGCGCTGGTTTTCGATAGAACCCAACCAGTGACGTACACATGTTATACAAAATAAAAACTCTTAAAAACTAGCCAGTATTAAATATAACCTAGTAACAAAAATAAACCTGAATTAAGCGTAATATTGCGGAGCCACAGCTTCGTGGTATCTACTACCCCGGCCCGAACCAAGAGGTTCGCAAACTCGTATTTTTGCCGCACCATCAAGCTGAGGAACAGTTTGCCAGCTACCATGTTCCCTCCTTCCTATGATCCTGGGTTCTTTAGGCGTAGTGTGAAGAAGCTAAACAGCAGGCTAGCATGATTATGTTGAGTTGCGATGGATAGATTGTCTCTTGCTACTCTATCTGGAGGTGAAGTGTGGTCACTTTGCCATGCCAGCATAAAAAAAAAGTTGACGAAGCATTCGTTAGGTCCCCCGTAGTCTCGTTGAGAACGCGAGTCGCTACCGCAAAACTGCAACCTTGACGGTTTTATGTAAGACAGCGGTAACATACCAGTTGAGGTAGGCCATTCAAGCTGTAGAAAAAAAAATGATTATAATGTAGCTCTATCACCTATATACTATGTTATAGCACGGCGTAATATAGTAAAATCAGCAAAATATAAATTTTCTATATAAAAAACAAAAATGTGAATTAAAAAAAATACTCAATACTTTTCGTTGTTGTCGTCATACCAAAAAATCATCACCTTGCTAAGATTAATCGATTGAGACCAATTTCAAACCTGTTGACAGGTGGGGACACTTGACCCATTGTCCTTTGATTGTTTGTTGCAATTTGAAATTTGTCACTATGATCTGATTGTTTTTCCTAGCTAATCTTGTGTCATTGATGTCAAAAATGTCGTCGATTATTTTATGGAAACAGTCTATTTTACACATTCCAAATAAATAGTCATCACTGGTGTCGACCAGTGTGTACGCCAAACCTATAACAACTTTAAAAACAAATAGCTTGGTAGTCCTTTAGAAAACTTCAGAATTTTCTTAAAAATCATAGGTACCTAAGTATAGTCTGGGTAGGTGCCACCACGATAAATGATTTCATTGTCATTTCATTCTCATAAGGAGTAAGTCTAGTGTCATGCAGTACTTTGTTTGTTAAAGTTCTGGGCGGTTCTGTTATTGTATATGCCATTATATGGTCAAACGTGGCGCGTGCCATAAGACGACCGACCTGCTCGTTTCATTATTCAGGAAATAAATCGTGAACTTGAAATGTACTGTATGAACTTTGCTGGTAGGATATTCATATCCGCCCGTGACTACCGTACACAGGGTGTAGAACCCGCCATAGTGGCACACGCAAGTGTGGACGCGTTCCGGGGTCGGCCAGTGTACATCTGGTTTTTGTCGGGGGTCTAGAGTTGGGACATACGATTTTTAGTCGTGTTGCGGCGTCCGCTTCTTCACAGCAGGCCGGCATTATTGTGTTGAGTAGCGAGTGATAGATTGTTTCTCGCTACTTGATACTCTAACTGGCCGGCACTGCGCTTATCACCAGGTGCAGCGCGGTGCCAGGATAAAAAATAAGTTAAAAAGTTCACACAGTCACACCCCGTATCGTAATATCAATTATTGATATGGAAATAAAACCCGTTACCCACGAGCTGTAACTCAGTAGTCCGATAAAACAATTTTTATTGACCATAAAATTACGAACAGCTGTTAGGTTACGTAACACGGCTATCGTAATACAGTAATTGCTAAAATATGAAACGGCCATGTTAACACACCGTGTTATCTGTGAACTTCAAATAAGGGTGTGTGTACATTGATTTTTGAATGGGAAAGAATCTAAATTATTTGCCTCTTTCTTGCTCTCAGTAATCCCAGTAAATCACTAGTATAAATTGCGGACTACGGACTATAATTGCCTCATAAGATCCGTACTACTTATCTACATGTCGTGAACCTTAAATTATTTAAAGATATACGAGACTGAGGAGAGTTTTTCACTAGATTTGATAATAAAGAATGGCATGTAATACATACGTTATAATGTTATTGTGAATATGACCTATTTGGATAATTTATTTTATAGTTTAAGTTGAAGTATTAATATTAAATTGAAAGTAGCAATATACTTTCACAAAACTATGCCCAGAACTCCGCTTTAAACTAAGCAGTAAATTTATTAAATAACAAAAAGAATACTAGATTTCAGAATTAAGCATCTATTATTATATCATTTTTTTATTATGAAAAGATAGAACAAACAATACCCCTTTGTAAACGAAACACCGAAGGACAAAAGCTATTAGTTCAAGTTTCACATAATGAAATATACAAAAGCACAGAATAAACTCATTTGTCTCTGACCTCTCCGAGTATTCTACACCGCAGCCCTGAGCAAAGACCTCGACTCAGTTTATTCGACCTTTGTCCAATCAATACACCCGCCGAGGGACACCGGCTAAAATGGTGTCATTAGTATCAGATACTTGTCTATTGTTCTAATCGATCCGTTGAGGGACCGTTGAAATAAATTCCCCTAATTAGCTCCGGCTCATTTTGACCGGGAACGTTTACGAGTCATGAAATTCGTTTTTATTGGCATCGGTGTGTTTGTTGACTAAGTGACGTTGCTGTGGGTTGATGAATTGTATGTGTGAATAGCGTTATTGGAATATCGTCTTTTGTTAGTTATATAAGTTCTGATTGAAGTGGTTTTTTAATTATATGCTGTATATAGTTTTGTCTACACCAGGTATTCCCTAACTATTTTGGGCTAGGGACCCCTTTTCCAAAATGAACTGATATAGACCCCCATAGCCAAATTACTTTAAAAATATTATCTCTAGTTTTATCTAGTGTCTTCTAGCACCTTGTTCGAACTTGTGCATGCTTATCGACTTGTTAAACGTCCACCCTTAAAATGGACACCATAGATTTTCCGGCAAAAGCCCGAGCGGACCAGGCGACCTCCGTGGAGACACTGGCGACAGTACTCTCCTCTCTCGCCAGCACCATACATGAAGCCATGACTCAAAACAAAAGTGTCACCAAGACAAACAGAGCCACCATAACAATGGCAATTGAGGAAATTCGTCGGCTCACCGTCAGGCTCGGCAACATCTCCGGGCTAAAAGATGGCACCACACCTGCCGCCTCTACCTCTGTCACCTCGTCACCAGCGGAACTTACCACCACCAGAGAAGAAATCACAGAGTGTGTTCGTAAAGAGTTGGCCAAACATCTGGCTGAGGTCAACGCTCTGACACAAAAATCCCTAAAACTACACCAGCAGCAGATACAGCAAATTACCGCGCGCGGGTCCTACGCCGCAGCCGCCGCGTCGACACCTGCCAATTGGAGGGCGCCTAGCTTAACCTCCACCACCACCACCCCTAGACCGACTCCAGTGCCGCCGGTTAACCGCCCGGCACTCATCGTTACCCCAAGCGCCCCTACAAATAACAAACAAGAAGTCATGGAGGCCTTTAAAAAGGCCGTTTCGTTTAGGACAACCACCTATGCTCCAACCAAGGTCCAGCCAGTTTCCAACGGGAAGCTGAGGGTGGAGTTCGAAAACACCCAGCAAAGGGACGACACCTTGAAGCGGCTACAGGCTTCTACTCAGGTGAGCGCAGAACCCGCGCGTCGGCTTAGGCCGATGCTAATCATCAAGGGCGTCTCCAGCGAGGTACCAGCGGAGGACCTGGTAAGTGTCATTCGCAGGCAGAACCCGAGTGTGGACTCAGTGGTTGTTGACGACGGGGACCTGTCACTGAGGTTCAAAAGAAATAATAAGAACCCCAAACTATACAACGCAGTGATGCTTGCACACCCCAACGTATGGCGTCGGATCATTGAGGTAGGCAAGGTCTGCGTGGACCACCAGAGGGTCCACGTGGAAGACTTTTCGCCCTTCCTACAATGCTTTCGATGTCTTCAGTTTGGGCACACGCGCGTCAAGTGCACACACAAAAATACACCCTGCTCATATTGCGCAGACAATAAACACACAGCGGACAGTTGTCCTATATGGGAGAAGAAGGGTGCTCCCAAATGTTATAACTGCGCCACACACAATGCCCGGTTCAACTCTGGACTTGACGCGGGACACAAGGCCACCTCACCACACTGTCCAAGACTGAGAGCCATGAGGGAGAAAATAGATATCAGGATTGATTATGGATCATAAGACTATCCTAATCGCACAGTGTAACTTAGATAGATCAAAAAACTGTCTTCATGAATTTGTTTCCTCCTTCATGGCCAGTCCCTACAAAATCGCCCTCGTGTCGGAACCGTATGTCGGGGCCGGCATGGAGGTAAAATCCACCCCCGGTGTGAACATTTTTCAGTTCTGCACCGGAGACAGAGTTAAGGCTTGCATTATTGCAAAGCCAGAACTCCCTCTACTCGGACTTACACAACACTCCACATCGAACATGTGCGTGGTGGGGCTGAGCATAGGCAACCGACGCTACTACGTGGCATCGGCCTATGTGGAGCCCAACCACGACACACACGACACACTTCATCACTTAGACACCTTTCTCAGGTCGGCAAGGGGAAGCCCCATAATTCTCGGCGGGGATTTCAACGGCTGGCACCCCTTATGGGGAAGCGCCGTTGCTAATTCTCGAGGTAACGAGGTCGTGGAGCTGACCTACGCCAACGACCTATACATATGCAACACCGGTACAGCCCCCACCTTTGAGACCGTCACGCACGGGCGTGACCGCTCGTCCATCGTGGACCTTACTATGGCGTCCGATAACATCTTGGACGCCATTCAGGGATGGCGGGTTGACCTCACACTCTGTCCTACATCACAACACAATGCCATAGTGTTCCGCGTCGATACCGGGGTCTCCGGATACACTACACACCTCACCAACAACTCCACTTTCCGGTACAAAAGCGACAGTGCGCACTGGGGACGCTTCACGGACTCGCTCCTCACCACCTTCGCCGGGTCCGAAATACTGGAAAGGGAAATACACACCCTCGACAGTGAAGAGCTTGAAGCCTTCATTGAAGAGATCACTCACACAATACACACCGCTTGCCGAGAATCCATGCCGGTAAAACAGGGTGGCGCCAAGTACCGGCCGCCCTGGTGGACGGAGGCACTGGAGTCTCGTAAGCGCGAGGTCATCCGCTTGCACCGTCAAATGCACAACACCACAAGACACGGACGGCGGCCACCGTCTTCTTTGGTCGAGGAACTTCGGGCCATCAGGGCGATCTACGCTCAGGAGCTTAGGGCAGAGTCGACAAAAAGCTTCCGGGAATTTTGTCGACTCCAGACCAGGGAGAACGTTTGGTCGCTCACCAACAGGTTACTCAAAGACACTGCACCAAGACGCCCTCCCGCTACCCTGAAGGTCGGTGACCGGTTCACCGAAGAGGGGGAGGAAACTGCTGCAGCCCTGCTGCAGCAATTCTACCCTGACGACGGCCCGGATACCGATCCGCATCACCATCTCCTCAGGTCCCAGTCCAGAACCTATCCCAACACTCCCGATGATCCGCCGTTCGCTGTCGAGGAGGTGCTGGAACATCTCAGCATTATGAATCCGAAGAAGGCCCCGGGACTCGATGGCCTCACTTCGGACATTTGCCTCCATTTATGTAAAGAGTTCCCCAAACTAATAACAGATGTCCTCAACAGATGTCTCACCCTGCAGCACTTTCCTCGGCGGTGGAAGGAAGCCTTCGTCAAGATAATCCCCAAGCCTGGGAAGACGGACTACAACACTACGGGAGCGTTTCGGCCGATCGGCCTGCTGCCCGTTTTCGGCAAACTCCTGGAGCGACTTCTCATTAAGAGGGTCACTTACAGGGCATCCAAGTGCGGCAAAGCCAACGACCGTCAGTTTGGCTTCAAAGAGCAGACGAACACCACTGCTGCCATCCGCGCCGCTCTGGAGTTCGTCGAGAAATCCAGGGCACGGAAGCACCTGGTCGCCGCGGTTTCACTTGACATCAAGGCGGCCTTTGACAATGCTTGGTGGCCCGCGCTACTGCACAGGCTCAGGGTGACAGAGTGTCCAAAAAACATATTCGGGCTTATTCTTAGCTACATCTCCGATCGTAGCGTCGCCCTGGACCATGCGGGTGCGCGGGTTACCAAGATTATGACCAAGGGCTGCATCCAAGGGTCCACCTGTGGGCCTGTGCTCTGGAACATTATTCTCGACGAACTGCTAGAGCAGGTGCTGCCGCCTGGGTGCCACTTGCAGGCCTATGCGGACGATGTGCTGCTCATGGTTTCTGCCGGAGACCTGAGCACGCTCGAGACCACAGCCAACAATGCTCTGGATGTGATTGCTGGGTGGGGGAGGAGCGTCAAACTTACTTTTGGCGCCGCCAAAACCCAGGCCATAGCCTTCACGCCCGGGGCTAGGACTGCGAGACTCGCCATGGACGGTTGCAGAATCGAGTTTGCTAGAAGTATTAAGCTCCTGGGGGTGGTCCTGGATGAGAGACTAACTTTTCGCGCTCATGTGCTCCATGCCATAGGTAAGGCCAATAGCATGTTCCGCAAGCTGTGCATTTATGCGAGGCCTACTTGGGGAATGCACGCCGAAAACGCGCAAATCATTTACCAGCATGTGATTGAGCCCACCATCACCTATGCCGCTGGCGTTTGGGGGCACGTGGCCGAGAAGAAGTATGTTCGCAAACTGCTTGCGAGTGCACAGCGCGGATTTGCCATCAAGGCTATTAAGGCCTTCCGCACAGTCTCCACCTCGGCCGCCCTGGCTCTTGCGCAGTTCATCCCCTTGGATCTAAGGGTCCGGGAGGTCCACTGTGTGGAGAGCACTCGTCTTTCCGGGACCACACATCTCTTCCCCGACGACATTCGCTTCGAGCTCCCCACTCCCATCCACGAACTACTACACCCTGCGGATCGCGTCACAATCCCACTGGTGACCTCCTCCAACCAGGAGGAAGTCGACAAAGCGATCCGCAGTAACACAAACACAGTACACATATACACGGACGGGAGCAAGCAGGATAACAATAAGGTGGGAGCTGCCTTCGTGTGCTTCGACCCTGGAGGGAAGAACATCACGCCCACCGTAAGAAAGCTTAAACTACACGACTGCTGCACGGTGTTCCAGGTGGAACTTCTGGCCATCCTGCACGCGTGCCGATGGGCTCTTGGCCGGAGATACCAGCAGGTAATTATATTCTCTGACTCACTGTCCTCGATTATGGCTATCCAGAACAGAAGCAACACCCACCCCTTGGTTACAGCGATACATCGCATTTTGCGGGACTATCGTGGGGTGGGTGACCTGCGGGTCTCTTGGGTCAGGAGCCACGTTGGCATAGTGGGCAATGAGATGGCCGACAAAGCGGCCAACTCCGCCTGCACTTTGCACAAGGCCCCTGATTACATGAAATTCCCCATTTCTTACCTTAAAGCTCATCTTCGGGGATCCACCTTGAACACCTGGCAGTCACGTTACGAAGCAGCTGAACAAGGCCAGCATACGCGATCACTCTTCCCCAGCCTCGGAGACATCCGCAGACTGTGGAAGGTGACCGCACCCAACTTTTACCTCACTCAGGTCCTTACCGGTCACGGTTACCACAGGACCTACCTCCACAGGTTCCATATTATAGACGTAGACCACTGCCCCTGCGATGGCGCCACCACCCAAAGCCTGGCTCACCTCCTGGAGGACTGCCCTATTTTTGGTGTACATCGGCATACACATGAGATGGTGTGTCGCCGCTTTGGGGTGCCACCGTTTGACATTTCCCAACTTCTCGCCGAGGGAAGGGAGGGGGCGTTCGCGGCCTTCGTGGAGTTGGTGAATACCATCCTCAGCCAAATCAAGACCTACAATCAGGCGACCACACCGGCTGGACCTTGAGCACAACACCACAGTCATTATTGTTGTTTTAATGTAATTGTAATTTTAAGCAGATAAAAATATATCCGTATTCCTCATCACACCACACTCAACTCACACACTCAATCCCGATAACACCACTCAGGGGGGCTTACGAGAGGCGGACGGAAACATGCTATATCATAGCTATGTGAAAGTCCTGCCTCTGCAGAAGATCCCCCTACACGCACACATAACCGGCAAAGGATGGACCTACGTATCAAATAGCGAGGGTCCTAATCCTTTGTCGAGCACACCCCACATTACATACACAACTCTATGCAGCGAAACAAAACAACACTTACACGTCAAAACACGAGAAAAAAAAAAAAAAAATATCGACTTGTTGAGTTTTTTAAAAGTACAACAATGATACTTCCTACTAAAATATTAAAGTATAATAAGTTAATATATAAGTTATAATTCTTATAACAAGTCGGTACACGTAACACAACATACAAAATCTTGAAACTTTCAAATACGGACTTGTGTAATTAATAAGGGTCGATTTTTAGACCTCGTCGACCCCCAAAATCAGTTTTCGTTTATGTCGATTCTTAGAAAACCGATATCGACCACTTTGGGAATACACCATGAATGCCCGAGCGAACCAACCATGAGGTGGTATCATCTGGTTGTCGCGTTTCATATGATAACTAAGAATACCAAAGGCTCAAATTCCATTCCCCTAGAAATACACATTCGTTTTGTTTAAATTAAAAGTGCATTGATTCTTTTGGTTTTGTTGAGAGCTTATGAGCGGTTCAGGTCACTGAGCAACAGCTGACAAATTTGCACTTTTGACCGCCTCTTTTAAAAGAAAGTCTTAAATGAGCAGATCCTAAATTATTATAAAAATCAAACATTTCTCTTGCAATCTTACTTTTAATGATGATTTGAAATAAATCTTATTAAATATCGTGTAATCAAATGTGTGCATAGCCTTACGTTTCGAACGGAGCGATAATTGTCGTCAGCTTGTTTTGGTTTGGTTCCATTGTGTGTCCATTAAGTTCGTTATTCACCAGCGGCCGGTCACCTCCGCGCGTTGTCTACCGCCTGCCACTTGTGTTGTGAATCTAATCTCGAACATTGCGAAGGTGTGAACTCGCGAACTGTTCTATTGATGCAGTGTTGTAGTGAAAACTTGTGCATTATTGTTTTGTATATCGTTATCGGGACTGTAATCTTGCGTATATGGATTATTACGTAACCGTAATCAGTTGAGTGATCTAATAGTGTGATTAATGTAAATAATTTTGTTTTGGTGTTGTTTAAAATGGATGGCATTGAAAAATGACTGCAAAATTCGACATATGTTAGCATTTTAAATTGTGAACTTATCAAGATTTATTTCATTCATTAATATTTATATCTTGACAATATCTGCGACCGTTTCAACACCGTTATAGATTTTATGATCTGTGTCTTAGACTAAAAGGTTCAATTAATTATTGATATTAGTATTGTGCGTTGGCTCATGTAGTAGCCTTATAACGATACGATTCGATATGTCGGCGTTTGTTTAATAATTAAAGCGAAGGACATGGCAACAATCATCGCCAGAGGGAAGGTAAAGTTCAATTGTGACTCTTTGTGTTTTCTTTAAATATATTTATAATAAATATTGTAGACTAAGAGAGAAAGGAATGGGGGACAATTTCTATGGGCCGTATTTACTGCATAAGTGGCTAAGAGATTTATGACTGTCTGGCGTTTTCACTAAACTTTGCCAAGATCATGCTTTGGCTGGGCCATAAAAATCCATGCACCAATCATAAGCTGCTGTCTAAATACTCAGGATATATAGAATGAACTTGTTATGGAGTCAAACACCAATTTTTATTGTCTAGGAAAACAAATGGAAACGTACTTTATTTACGAATTTCTTAAGCTCTGACTTAAAACCCACCCAATTACACTAAAGTTGCGAACAGGCATTAGGTTTGAAAAGTTGTTTAGATATCAGACTCCGGATTTGTTTAATGTCACGTATGGATATCGGGATTTACATTGTTCTTTAAATATTGATCATTTTTATATAGACCATCAATATGTTCGAAACATTAGTGTAAATTGCGTTATGGTGGCGATCAGCGTTGAAGTTAGGTCCGTTAACGGTTAACATCACAGAAGCTGACAACTTCAGTGATAAAAGTATCGAGTAGTTTCTTGGTTCGAATACGATACCAACCCGCGATAGCTGACTGAAGCCATATGCTATTCGGCCATTAACATTAACAAAAACTTAATTTGTTTGAGAATTACAATACCCACCTCCTAGAAAAACTGAATAGAATGTTCAATGTTGATTATATTGTTTTTTCGTTTTGAGTTAATAGTGATGAGTCAGTACTTTTTTATCCATTGTGATAACTATTTCGAAATGGATTTTCATTGTAAGTCTGAAATATTTTTGTATGTATAAAGATAAAGTGAAACTAAATGCGTTTTTTGTTATATTTATATTATAATGTTAGATTAGAATTTAGAGATACTAAATAAAACAAAGAGTGAGGCGAAAATGTTAATAAAAAAATTTAATAGTGAAGATTAGTCGGAAGACAAAACATTTCCTGTACAATGCTGTTCGCATTGTATGTAAGTATTATATATTAAAAGTAATTGAATAGAGAAAATTATATATCACTACGTATGTACAGAGGCAATAAAAAGATAGGATACCAATCAGAATGAACGACATTAAAACTATAGTGTGACGTGCTTAAAAGTTTATTTACACTCCGTAAATTGCAATTACAGGTAGTAGTTACGGTAAGTGATGATTGTTTTTGCAATGTGCAACATTTAAGCTCCCGAAAGCTACAAGATCCTGTATATGTAACTAAATTAAGCATTTTCGCAAGTTGTTTCATGTGTAGACAAAATAATTATAAAACGATATTATAATGTTGAACAATTATAAATAACCGCGTTTTAATTCATTCATTTGAGTATCAATTCCATTTGAGTATATGTATAATGTATATGCTTAGCATTTTTAAATTAATATTGCTTCGTAAAGTCCCTTGGCAGCGATAGCCTAGTTGGTTGCCGTACGAACTGCCAAGACGAAAGTCGTATGTTCGAAACCCAAGTGGCATACACCTCTGACTTTTCTAAATTTACGTGTGTATTAAATGTTATTTATCGCTTGCTTTAACGGTGAAGGAAATATCGGGAGGAAACCTGCATATCTGAGAATTCTTATACGAATTTCGAATGTATGTGAAGTCTACCAACCTGCATTAGGCCAGCGTGGCGGACTAAGGCCTTAGCCCCTCTCACTAGTAGAGGAGGCTCGTGCCCAGCAGTGGGACAATGTTTAATACAGGACTAGTGTTATTTATTATTATTATTATTATAAAGTCCGTTGGAATGTTTGTGTGTTTACTTAGTCGAATTTTCTCTTTATTTGAATAATAAAGATAGGCTCTTATATTGAAAACTGTCAGACGGCCGAATGTCTTATTGGTGAATATTTTATTTCGTACTTATCAAACCATTTTACCAGCTATCAATTCATATTTTATAGATCCATTAAATATTTACACAAGTTATCATGTTACAATATTACATGTTATGTAAGTATCGAAAATTATTAATAACTATGTAGTATAAATTAAATTATAAACAAAGTAAACAAATTATGCTTAAACGTGTCAGTTATCAATTGCATTTAAGAAATCAAAAGAAAAATAGCGAAAAAGATTTATGAATTACCTCAAAAAGGATATGGTGTTAATAAAGCACTAGAAATATGTCTGGAAAATCATAAATTGACGATGGGTTGCAAGAATTTTCGTATTAAGTGAATACTTATAAAATATTATAAGTATATAATATTTTAAAACAGAGACCATATTTCCAAATAAGAACTACGCTGAAGCATTGGAAAGTAATCTTACATCATACTCATAGAATATATAAAATATTATAAGTATATAATAATATTATTATTATAAGTATATAATATATATCGGACGTCATAGAAGTCTATGACGTAAGATTAATTTCCGATGCTTCAGCGTAGTTCTTTTTTAAATATGGGTCTCCGTTTGGTGAGTTAATCGTATGCTATTTAAAATACGTACAATTTCACTTGGTATTTTCAAATCAAAAAGAACTCGACAAATATACATACGTGCATTAAAATATAAACGTCATCCTTCGGGTGACGTTAACGCAGGACCTAGGCGATATAGTTGACCAACCATCCGATCGTCGCGTCATACAATTGCTGTTAAAAATTGCAGTTAATTTAATTTTCTTATCGTTAGGTGCGTCATTGCACGCAGGGACGCACTTCGCTATGTTTATGACTTCACAGTTTAATACAGTTGTGAAATTAAGCAGCTTATAAATTCTTTATAAAATAAAGAGAAGTGAGCAGGGGATATAAACCTCAACTTTAACTAGGCGGAGATATACTTTTTAATTAAAGAATACGACGTTCTAGAAAAATAGAAACAATGGGCGACAAAATTAGGTTGATTGGGGACTGGGGTTAAAGGTTTAGTCTGTTGAGATATGAATACTATATTCATACAGCCAGTAATTAGCTGAGAATCTTACGGCCTTATTCAAGAACAAACTCATAAGTACAAGAACTCGTTGTTATGCATTGATTTATTATACGCAATTGCATTTTTTGTTGACCTGAGATTTACGCATCGAACGAGACTGGCACTTGTATATTGTTTTAGTCAGCATTGATCTGCCTTTACTGGACTACGAGACTTAAACAGCAGGTTCGGACTTGTTTATCAATTTAGCTGTCACTGTACTCGACCAAAGCCACAGATGAAAAGCTGAGCAAACAATTTTGCTATGATCTTATGTTTGTCTATTCAGTTCAAATCTTGCAAGATTAATTCAAACTACTTCCTCTTGAAATGTTTCATACTTATTCAGTTCCGATGACACATTTATTTGATAGTGACCTGATGCTGCATCCAGACATGTCTCCATATAAGTTTTTTTGGCTGATGATAACAACATACGAAACTTACCTACTATCAGATTGTAATTTCAATAGCTGCACATTATTTTCACTGCCAACGTGTACAATATCATTGGAGCGGCACTGGCACGACAGTCTTCAGTATCGTTATTATATTTCATTGGCAGGATATAGTTTTTTTATGGATAAACATAAATATACACACACGCCTTTAATCCCCGGAGGGGGTAGGCAGAGATGTAACCAGTACACCCACTTTCGCCGAATTTAATTCGGTCCTATAATGTGATGAAGACTAGCCTATCGCCATACCGGGAACAAATCCCAGACTCCGGGCTCATACTGAGAATTTCTAGATAGATAAACCTAATATAGAGAAATTAATGTAGGATTATAAAATATACTATTCTAATCTTATAAGAATTGCATAAACACGTCTTAGAAAGCAAGCAAATTGTATGGCAGGCATGTAAGTTCATGTAACGTATTATCAAAAGAGTTTTCCTGACATATATACTGTATTAAAATATGGACATAGCTGTTTATATGCCGGGGACGAGTTTGTGGTCGCCGTCAGCGTCGGCGTGTGATTCACATCACTGTATATCATTTAATATTTCAACAGTGCTATGACAGTGTGGACGTGTGTAGAATAATTTTAAATAATTAATAGTTTTATGTGTTTCGAAGATTTTTAACGTTTTGCCTATTAGACGACACGTAAAAGTTATTCAAAATGACACACGGAAGATCCTCGCAGATATTACAAAAGGTATGCTAATACACTACCTAATGTTTTGGTGCAGACAAATGAGGAAACTTGCAAGAATGTATTTATAAATGTGTGTTTATAATTGTTATTTTAAGAATTCTTAACAATACAATGGAGGGCAACAGTTTTGTACTTTTAAAGTAAAAGGATTTAAATTATATAGTGGATATAAAATTTAATTGGATGTAAAAATCGGACTGCTTGGCAAATGTCATCAATAAAGTATGCAAATGATACAATATTGTAAAGTTCACAATAGCATTTAAATATATCAAAATAAAATTTTTCATTGATGTTAAAATTATGTATGTCATTTCTGACATCAATTTAACATAAAGTGCTGGTAGCTCTGCTCACTATAGCTGTACAAGCATCGCGTGCAGTTATTGAATTAGGAGGGATCCTAATTCAACGGGGACGTTAGGGAAGTAAAATCGCATGAGCCCACAATAGGCTAATTTACTGTTTATGGGAAATCGTTTTAATTTATTCTTCATGGTCTATATTATTAAAATATTATTAATAAACATAAAATATAAGTTTTTAAGATTTAAATTGCATTTTTATAAACCATCTTAATTTTTAAAATTATTTTTTTTAAAATAAAGTATTATTTTTTACTAATTATTTAAAGCAAATTAAATCCTGAAAACTTATGTTTATTAACGATAATATTTTAATAATATAGACCATGAAGAAAAAAATAAAACGGCTTCCCAAAAACAGTCAATTAGCTTAATATAAAATGAATGTTTTACAAAGCCTTATCTAACATAACCTAGTTTTATTCGTCTTAAGTCCTGCTGTAAGGAAATTATCCTGTTCGTTAATTATCGTAAGTGAAGTAATCAGACGTCCACAGTGTAGCAGTGTCATACTTAGGTACTTGTTAGCCTTTAGTATTCCGACTATAGTAAAAAACTGTATCGCACATTCAAAGGAATTCAATAAATAGTAATAATAAATACACCTTTCACACATAGCCCCGACCCCACACTAAGATACGAGTCTTGTGTAGTGGGTATCAGGAACTATGTGAGACTTTCGGTCGCACAACACTCAGACCCGACACAAATGTGTCTGTCAGGTTTCCCGGTGCCCAGGATACAGCATTTTTTTTTATTTTTCATTATTAACGATGAATTTGTAGCTAGCTGTATTAGTCTTTTAGGATGTCAGTATACTCGTTTTAGTATATAACACGTGTAAATAGATTTACTCCTTTTATTGACAATTTGCATTGGAAATTGATATCATATAAATATGGGAAACCTTATAAAAGTTAATTTGAGACTTTTTTTTATAATGTAACCATATTTTACAAATATTTTTGTATGGTGGATGTTCCTAGGAACTAGATTAACTATTTGGGTAACGTCGAGTCTTTAGGAGAATATGTTTTTAGTAATATAAAAAAATAAAAGAAAAAAACACGAACGAATGAACATAACCAACAATATTCTCGGATATGATTCATAAACTAAATCATGAGTTTATCACATTGCACTCTTTGCCTACTTGTCATGTTCATTCATGTTAGAAGAGCTAAAATCTGTTTAACTTATTATATTTACAATATTAAGATAAATTTGATATTGGATTAAGTGTTATTGGGGTTTTTCTATCATAAAAAATCAGTATTAACCCGGAGTCTGGAATTGTACCTGGGATGGCGATAGGCTCGCCCCGCTATCACATCATCGGACGGTAATAAACTCTGCGAAATGTGGGTGTACTGGTTGTAACCAGAGGTGTATCTCTGCCTACCCCTTCGGGATTACAGGCGTGACTGCGTATATATGTGTGTAATAATATAAACTTCAAACTACTTAAAGGTGGTAGGATATTCGTATCCGCCCGGATAGCAACCACCGTACACAGGGCGAAAAACCCGCCATAGTGGCACACGCAAGTGTGTCGCGTTCCGGGATCAGCCAGTGTACATCCGGTTTTTGTCGGGGGTCTGGAGTTGGGGTACAATGGCCATTTTGCGGCCTTTTTAGTACTCTGACACTAGACCCTCGACCCCTTCTTCACCTTCTTGCTCATGGCGTAGTGTGAAGAAGCAGGCCGGCATGAGTGTGTTGAGTAGTGGGGGATAGATCGTCTCTCGCTACTCAGTACTCTATTTGGACCGCACTGTGCTTACCATCAGGTACAGTGCGGTCACTTTGCCGTGCCAGGATAAAAAAAAAAAAAAAAAAAAAAAAAAATACTTAAAAACTCATCTGGGATCTGTGTCTTACATATAATACACGCCTGTAATCCCCGAAAGGGTAGGTAGAGGTGCAACCAGTACACCCACGTTTCGCCGAATTTTATACAGTCCTATAATGTGGTAGGGGGCGACCTATCGCCATACTACCAGAACCGGGGATCGAACCCGAGACCTCAGCACAGCAGTCGTAACTCGTAACGCATGCGCAATTACAACTGCGTCACCGACACATCTGTGTCTTATTGTATTTTATTCAAGAACTTTAGTTAATAATAATAAAACATACTCAACAGTCACACAGTGGCTAGAGCTAAACCCCAAACTAAAGATACTTGTGTGCGTCTTGTGTCACGAGTATCAGGAACTACGAGAGACTTTCGGTCTTCAACACCCAGACCCGAAATTAATATAATTTATCAGTCGCACAAACACTTGTGTCCCTGCGGGAATCGATTGCCGCGGAGGTTTTCAACCTGTCTTTAGTATAGGTACATTATTATTAAAAAAAAAAATACTATTTATTGTTCTACTCATTTCTATTCTAAAAATTACAACACAAATAACACATTCCTGGCTAGGGGTCTAGTTTTCTACGAAGCATTGTATGGTAAATTTGGTAATTGACATTTCGTTATGAATTGATTTGACATTTTCTCGCCTGAACTTTGTTGAATAGCATTCGCAATGTTTTGATAACATTAGCCCAGATATCTGTTTTCCGCAACCGTATAATGGGGAAAGTATCTTTTAGGTCAGTGGTTATGAAAGGTCTCTGTAAACCTCCAGGTTGTATTTGGGGTTATTTTTATTGTTATAACAGATATTGCGAAAACGATTAAGGTGATGTGATGAGGTGTAGACCTATTCTTATGTGGATAAAGGCAGAGTACCACTACTAAACAGAAATGGGATATGTTAGATTGTATCGGCGGATGTAATAGTGTCTTGGCTTCTCACCTGACGCGAGATACCAAGATGATTTTAAAACTAGTGAAAGTAGCATTAATTCGTAGATGATTTATCCTATGTGTACGTATAGAGCGTCATAGTCTTAATGTAGATTAAGCTCTTTAAATAAAGATAAAAAAAATACTACCAAACAATCATTGAATGACACATACTGTACTGCAATATATTTGCCATATAATCCACATCGCTGTGTAGTAGGTACATCTATGCCGTTTCGTTTAAGATTAAGTCAAATATTGAAATGAAATGAAATCGTTTATTGATCATGTAGGCAAAAAAAAGTTAAGAAATTTAAGAAAAAGGATATCAGATATCATATTATGTTTATTTAAAAAACAGACGGCGTATCGCGCTTGGACCGGGGGTCGCGCTAAGAAGGATCCCAATCTCAAGTCCCTCAAAGCAGCCTACAACCGTGCTGCCAAGGCTTGCAAGAGGGAGTATGTTAGAGCGGATGCCCAGCGCGTCTCCAGGATTGGATGTGCTTTGGTCGATCACCCGACAAGCAGTCGTGCTTATTGGAGCTTGGCTAAGGCGGTCCAATCTAATTTCTGTCGCCCTTCGCTGCCACCGCTGAGATATCGAAATGGAACACTGGCCCATAGCTCGCAAGAGAAGGGCGATTTACTGACAAACCTCTTCGCGGCTAATTCGAGACTCGAGGATTGCAAAGCTCATTTACCACCTACGCTGCCCGGTTGCGGTCACAAAATGGCTGATATCCGTATCAGGCATTGTGATGTGCGGCGTGAGCTGCAGTCTCTCGACGTCCGGAAGGCTAGTGGTCCGGATGGTATCCCAGCGCTTGTTCTCAAAAAGTGCACTGACGCGCCTATACCGATCGTCCTACCTCTCAGGTGTTGTGCCTGAATCGTGGAGGGAGGCCAATGTGCAGCCGATCCCCAAAAAGGGTGATCACACAAGGGTCTGACACCCTAACAATTACCGCCCAATCGCCATCACCTCAGTGATCTGTAAAATCATGGAGCGACTAATTAACAGCCAATTAGTTCGCTACCTGGAGGATCACTCGTTGATCAGTGACAGACAATATGGTTTCCGGCATAACCGATCAACGGGTGATCTTCTAGCGTTTGTATTGCATCACTGGGGCGAGGCGATTGACAGGCATGGCGAGGCTCTGGCTGTGAGTCTCGACATAGCCAAGGCGTTTGATAGGGTCTGGCACCGTGGCCTTCTCTCCAAGCTCCCGGCATACGGTCTGCCCGACAACCTGTGCAAGTGGATTTCCGGCTTTCTGCATGAGCGTAGAATGCGTGTCCTCGTCGATGGACACGCTTCGCAGCTCATGTCAGTAAATGCCGGAGTACCACAAGGTTCTGTGATTTCGCCCACCTTGTTTCTTCTGCATATTAATGATATGTTGTCGCTTGGCAACATTCATTGCTATGCAGATGACAGCACGGTTCATGGGCGTTATTGCAGCAAGCCTCCTGGTTGCCGGGCGGATACTGAGAGGAGACGCGAGGATCTTGTCATGGAGCTCAACCAGGCCTTGGATCTCATATCATCATGGGGTACCAGGAATCGGGTTGAGTTTAATGCCAAGAAAACCCAGGTGTGCGCGTTTTCGTGCAAAAAATCCCCGTTTTCTCCCATCCCCGTTCTTCAGGGTGTTCCACTCGCAATGCGGAATGACCTTAGTGTCCTAGGTATGGATATCCGCTGCGATAATAACCCAAGGAGTCACATCGAGGGCGTAATATCCGCCACTTCCCGCAGGGTCGGAATCCTGAACAGGGTGCGGCGGTTTTTCACGCCCGGTCAGCTCTACCGCTTATATAAAGCACAGGTGCGACCGGGAATGGAATACTGCTCGCACCTCTGGGACGGTTCCGCAAAATACCTCCTCGATGTCTTGGATGGGTTGCAGCGGCGGGCCATCCGCATTGTGAATGATGCAGACATGAGTAACAGCCTGGAGCCGCTACAGCTGCGTAGGGATATTTCCTCGCTTAGCGTGTTCTGTCGTCTGTATTATGGCGAATGCTCTGAAGAATTGTTTGATCTTATCCCATCCTCTCCCTTCCATACCAGAACCACGCGTACTGGATTGCGGAGCCACAGCTTTGTGGTGTCTACTACCCCGGCCCGAACTAAGAGGTTCGCAAACTCGTACTTTTGCCGCACCATCAAGCTGTGGAACAGTTTGCCAGCTACCGTGTTCCCTCCTTCCTATGATCCTGGGTCCTTTAGGCGTAGTGTGAAGAAGCTACACAGCAGGCCGGCATGATTGTATTGAATAGCGAGGGATAAATTATCACTCGCTACTTGATACTATAACTGGACGGCACTGCACTTACCATCAGGTGCAGTGTGGTCACATTGCCGTGCCACGATAAAAAAAAAAGTATATATAGCATACATAGCAATTAATTTGTTCATTTAAAAGGTATTGCTTTACAAACTTCATCCTTCAAACTTCAAGAGGGTTACTCTTGACACTCGATATCAATTTAAAATTGGGATTGGGTTCGAAAACTGTACAATTGGCACTCTTAAACGCAACACCAGCGCAGGATTTAACTAAATACGGCGGATTTTTTAGTAACTAAATGAAATAGGGTATTTACAATCGCTAGTTCGTAAATAGTCTATTTAATTTAGTTAAGTGTGTTAGAGTTCCTATATCTTCTAGATTGGAATTGAAACTGTATCGAGTTCGAGATTGGAATTTATTTCAAGAGTAGGCCTAGAGCACATTAATTAATGTCGCATTGTTTTCAGGAGTCGTGCCGTCTCGTTGGTGGGTCGAAGTTCTACGAGATGGTGGAGGACCCGGCGTCGGTTGGCACGTCGACGCCTTCACCCACCGAGAAACACGATCATATGAAGCCCATCGATAGCGACGATGAAGGTAAAAATTGTTAGTAGACTCTCTCATTATTTTTTAAAAATATAGATAACGTTATTTATTTCATACTAGACGTTGCCCGCGAATCCGCCCGCGTGGAGGTTATTTTTGGAAGAAAAGGCATACAATCCATGGATGCATTTTAAGCTATTACACCTTTCTATATTTTGCTATCCCATAGGAAGCGTGCATTTTTCCGGGTAAAAAAGTGGTCTATGTCATTTCCTGATCATGTCGATCCCTTGTTCAGTGAAAAACTAAACCATCCCACGGGAACCGTACATTTTTTCCGGGATAAAAAGTTGCCTATGTGCTATTTCAGACTACAATCTATCTCTGTGCCAAATTTCATCCATATCGGTCCAGCCGTTGTAGCGTGATTGAATAACAAACATCCATCCATCCATCCAAACATTCGCATTTATAATATTAGATAGATAGAAGAATTAATATGTACCTAGTATAAATTAATGCAATGTATTTACATGGAACAGTTTAAATCTGTTTTCCGCAACCACTTCATTTCATTACCGTCTAAATATATACTATGTTTCCTAGTATCCGACGTGGACCAAGAGTGCACAGTATTCAGCGGCGTCAGCTACCTCGGCGCTCAAAACATATCCGACCCGAAGTCCGAGAGTGATATACAGCGCATCATGAAGGAGCTCAGCTCTATGCCGGAGAGTAGGGACGGTATCGCCGTGTCGATATCGATACCTGTCTGCTCTCAGGGGCTTGTTGTGTGAGTATTTATATCGATTATACTTTGTTTATTCTTACAGAGCTTTGGATGAAAACGATTCAGATCGAATTTATACAATAAAATTAATCATATCGCTTAGTAGCAAAATGCAAACCTCGTCGAAACAGACTTTATTTTTCGATGATGAGCGTGCTTATCCGCATTAAAAATGAAGTATTTCCGTCGACGTTGTTTATTTCCTAAAATAGACAGTAATTGAAAAATGTTTTTTATTTCGAATTCACTATCCAAACATCGGGCTATCGCGAGAAAAGGTAGCAATGAAAGTCGATAGCAGGCATGAGTGTGTCAAGTAACAAGGTATAACATATAGTCGTCTCGCTCGCTACTTGACACTAACACCAGGGCACTGCGTTTACCATCAGATGCAGTGTGGTCACTTTGCCGTGTCAATATAAAAAAAGTTTATCGATATATTTTTTGTATTTATTACAGTCTCTACCAAGCCGACTCGAACAGCGTGATGACTCGTTATGCAGTGAACCGCATTTCGTTCTATGCCCGCGGCGCCGCCGGTACCCCGGTGGCCTCGTGCTTCGCCTTCACCTGGTCCCACGGGGAGACCAAGGAGTCGGCCGTGTACAGATGTCACGTGTTCCGTTGTCATATCGCTGAAGCAGTCACGCAAGTTTCTAGTAAGTTGATTTTTCTTAATATGTTGAATAGGAAAGAGACTAAGTTTGATCGATTTTATTTCATAGAAAGATTTATTTTCTATCGACAGCTCTAACGAAAAATATCGATAGTTTAATATTAGTTAGATACAGTTAGTTTCAGAATAAGGAAATTAATTATTAACTTATTATTGAAAAATAACGACCCTTAAACGCCATCACATGTTGGACCCTGACCACGGTATTTTGTTTCGATGTAAAGATATTTTAGAATAGTACTAACTCAATCACTGAATTCATTTACTTTAATTGTAACTTTTTACTATGTTTTCTTTTGCATTGTAAAATATTATGATTAAATACAGAACATAAGAACATACAACAACAAGAACATAAGAACGAATAGAATACTATGAGTATATTACCGAATATCGTTTTTAAAATACCTACCTCAAATGTTGACCTAAATGATTTTTCTGTATCATTTTTCTGTAAACAGTAACATTATACAACATAGATTGGTTTTATAAATAGACGTCTCGAGTACTGTAATCAGTAACAAGAGCAAATCATCACGCATTGGTAAAGTTCTGGCGACTTTATCTGAAGGTTCTATGAACTTTAGGAGGCAACACGAAAATACACGTTACATCATTATATACTCATATACACACTCATGAACATAAACGAACACTTAATTAGTAAAACGCCACCATTTTAAACATTCACCATCGAAGAAACACAAGTTTTGCAATATACTGCAATGTGGAGACATGATTTTTCTACGTTCCCGCCAAAACTACCCTTGAAATATTTTAGAGATATATATTTTTCGTGTCTTCGTCTAACGATTATTCTTACGTTAGATTTCGTGATTATTCCCAGTATTAATTAAATTAAATACACCCAACACTCACGCACATAGTTCCGACCCCACACTAGGTAAAACCTGTATCGTGGGTATCAAGAATTACGAGGGACTACGGTCTCACAACACCCAGATCCGATATTAATAGTTTGTCACATAAACATTTGTCACGGTGTGGGTATCGAACCTACGGCCTCTTGTTTCAAAGTCGGCTATTCGCCCGTTGCGCCACATAGGCTGTAAAAGTAGTAGTGGAATTACACTTGCGATTTCTATTTAAATCTATGTCTATGGTCGGCTGAGTCAATGGCGCGCGGCGCAGTCATCGGTATTGTGATACGAGGGATATTGTGTTAGCGTGTCTGTATTCTGCTTTATTTGTGACTTATTATTCGATTTTTATTGTGATATCGGCAAGCTACTAAGTAATAGGTACTTTTGTGTGTACTTTTGATTTTTATGCTTATAATTTTACGTTTTAATATATACAATATATTATCACACCTTTTTCTGATAAGACTAAGCAGAGACGATAGATTTCCACTTTGCACGATCCTGGCGCACCACTTCATCTACTTATCTTCAACTTATTAATCTTTTCATGCATTCACGTCGTTTTAGAGTACTACTAACTTGTCCCTTACTAAGAATTTCAATAATTCGGTCCTATAATTTGGCGGGTGAAGTCCTTGTTTTATATTTTGAAATTAAATCAAATCATTTATTTTGTAAATTAGGCCACTATGGTCACTTTTTACATGTCATAATAATGTTAAGGTCTACTAAATTAAAAAAAAAACAATATAATAATAAACAAATAATCTTTTTTCTTATTTATAATCTTTTGAGGAGAAAATATTTTTAATAGAAAATATATTTAATAATAGCGCATGTATAAATAAATAATAAACAGTATAATAACACTACTAGCCCTGTATGAAACATTGTCCCACTGCTGGGTACGGGCCTCCTCTAATGAGAGGGGTTAGGCCTTAGTCCACCACGCTGGACTAATGCGGGTTGGTAAAGTATAAATAGTATTCGGAAAAAATAATGTATTATAACATTTCTGTTAAAAATGAACCAAATGGGGCGATAATAGTTTGCTATCGTTATTACATCGTTATTTACAAATAAGAATAGTACTCCGGGTCGTGCGGCGTGCCTTATCATATGATTCTATTGCGGTGTGTTTATTAGTAGTTAGCACATCTGCATCGGCAGAGAGCACTCGTCACTAGTGATAAAACTATTTGTGGAATAAGTTGTGTTTTATGTGTTATAAAATTGATATATAAAAGTTGTGCAAATAAAAACTTTTATGTTTTTGTTTTTTGCTGGAATAGCAAATTATTTTGTTTTTAATAGAGCGAAACTAATAACTGGGATATAATACAAGTAACTTGTTTATTATTTACGCATAGTATATATTTAACATTGGCACTATATTTTCCTTATTAATTTAAATACAGTACATATTATTTAAAATATATGTAACAGTGAATAAAATATTATCATCAACTAGTAATTCCCCTATTAGGAGGTATATTTAAATATATTTAATTTAATTAAAGTCGTCACGGCGCAGAGGACTAGTGGCTTTGTGAAACGAGAGGCTGCGGTTCGATTCCGCAGCGAGAAATATATCTGTGTGATCCGTAAATAAATAATTTAACCCACAATAAGATACGAGTCTTGTGTTGTGGGTATCTGGGACTACGAGAGACTTTCGGTCTCATAACAATATTTCTCAATATTTGTTTAGGTTCAGTGTTAAGGGACAGAAAGTTTCTCGTAGTTCCTAATACTCGTGTCATAAGATCAATTTTATCTTATTCTGAAGTCGGGATTATGAGTCACTGAAAAGTTATGAAATAAAATAGAAACAAATAATTAAAATGATCTATTTTTTAACTCTAAATCCACGTTCAAAAAACAAATAACAAAAAGTATCAAAGAAAAGTAATAATATTGTATGGTGCATTATTTATTTATATATACGTCTGTTCCTAGGTAGTCAATAAAACTATTCTTTACTTACAATAATTAACAATCAGGACATTTAATATATTTTATTTCAATGTGTAATTTTGAATAACCTACCGTCAGTAACATCTACATCTGTTGAGATCTTCCACAGTTACTCATATAAATACACAGTTATATTTTAATAATTCTGTCTGCGCTTACCAACCTACTGTTTTGATATTTTTGATATGTTTGTTAAAATATATTTTTTGTACTTTATGTTTGTAACGCCGTTGGTTTCTTAATAAATAAATAAATAAAAATAATATGGGTCATTGTAAATCAAAGACCACGTTCTAATTTAAAGTAAATAATCGCGTGCCCGCCCACTGTTCGACACATTATCCTTCCATGAGCGGTTTATCTCTACACATTGCTGAATATTTGATATGGTACTGTTTTCCTGGCCATTGCCAAAGCCAACGATCAAAGTCACATAGCATAATGTATACAGATACACTCACGCCTGCATCCCATGGGGGTAGGCAGAGACTATTGAATGCCACAAGCTACGATCCTGACACACTTCTTTTGCCTCTTCTACATTCATACATTTTGGACCATCTGAGGCAGCATAATGTGTGTAAATGAAAATATAAGACCAGCAATTCGCCCTATTCAATGCAATTATTGGTCCTCAACTTCCAAGTTATCTCTCTTTATTGTATGAAGTCCAAACCGAACTTATTCTACAAAATCAAATATAATTATATCTGACCAATTAGTCAGATTATGTGACCTTAAACAAATTGCTCATACATATTGAATGACATTCAAAACCTATCCTGTTAAGTATATCTGAATTGTGAAGCGAAGGTGCGAATTTTGTTAAAACATTGAGCCTATCATTTCAATTACTGACAAGTAGTGCTGTTTGGATAAAATTAGATAATGTATGAAAAAATATAAGCTATGTTATCCTTTGATTTTTGTCGATGTTAATTTCGTACCCGCTCGCTTTTTAATACTATTTAATGACTAAACGAACATTTTGTTGGTTTACGCCAACACACTTGGTTTTAGTACAACTCTTTCAATTACATAGTAATAAATGACACTGCATATCTCAAAATGATTCATAATTCAATATCCAGGAATTTTATTCATGTCTCTACAATCTACATGTCATATCTTATCTTACTGTCACACAACTATTGAGATGTATAGGATGTAGAGAATTAAAATATAAGAACGGAGATGGTTTCAATAAAATAAATAAATACACACAAGTCAGTCACACACATGAATTGTATAGAACCAAAGTCGGCAAAGTAGGTAGTTGAGCAAAAAGGAAAATAAATAGTAAATTAAAATCTGTATCGACTATTGCAATGTAAAATACCACATTATTAATTAAAGACTACAAAGCCTTCTAAAACACAAAACAAAAGTTGCTTTAGAACCAAAGTCCGCAATCTTTCACTATCAACCAATCCAAAGTATTGAAAATCGAACTAAGGTATACGTTTATATAGCGAATAATAACATGCCTAGTTTTGCCTATAATTTATTTGACAGCGCCGTGGCGCAATTGGCGAGTTGCCGGCTGTGAAACGAGTGGCCGTGGGTTCGATTCCCACACCAGGAAAATGATTGTGTGACAGACAGATATTTGTGTCCAGGGTCTGGGTGTTATGAGACCGAAAGTCTCATAGTCCCTGATACCCACAACACAAGACTCGTGCCTTAGTTTGGGGTCAGGGCTATGTATGTGACTGTTGGGTGTTATTTATTATTTATTAACCGCCTTCAAAAAAAAGGAAGAGGTTCTCAATTCGACGTGTTTATTTTTTTTTATGTTTGTTACCTCAGAACTCCGTCATTTATTAACCGATTTGGAAAATTCTTCTTTTATTACAGAGAATATACTTCCAGATTGGTCCCATAGAATTTTTATCAAAATCAGTTGAGAAGTTTGGTATTAAAACCAAAATAATTAAAAAAATATGTTGTCCGAATATTTCTGTGACTTTTTCAGTGGTGTTTTCTTTTGGTACTCCAAAAATAATTGATTTAAATTGTATGTAATGAATTGATGTAAGTGTAACCAATTATTTTTTGGTTTTTAGTTGTGTCTGGGTTTTTTGAAGACTGTTTTATTTTTATTTAAAAAGTAATAATTTATTAATTTGTTGTCGATAGGTTGCTTCGCCAAGGCATTCGAGCGCGTGCCACGATCTATGGCGTCGTCCATTGTAGGAGATCTGAGTGCAGCGCCCTCTATGACGGGCTCGCTGATCGAAGGCACCGGCCCGAGCGCGCCGCCCATGCAGCTCATGCACGTGCTGGAGTGCACTGTCGATATCAAGGAGACTGATGCTAAGGTAGTCTATTGTAGTCATAGTAGGCAGTGGTTTTGCTGTGCCCTGACATTGCAGAAGTCTATGGTCGGCGATGACTACTTACCATCAGGGGGCCAAAAATAAAAGTGTGATGCCTTATTCGAAGGCGAAGTAAGGCTAAATAATTTTAGTTATATGGGTGTTTGCATCTACCTCTTATATTAATATCGGGCTGCTTGACATTAATATCGTCAGTATAATTCCAGCTGTCAATCGATTCACTAGCACTCCATACATGCATACTTATCGATAAGATATTGGTCCAGATTTTTTTGTTGCCTAAAATTATTTATCAGAAATCGAATACTCACTTTCATGATGGAACTGTGAACATGACATGTTATACATAAAATTAAATTAGTAATTAAACTTAGTTATGTACCTTCAAAGCCCGGGGCTTTAGTAGCTGTAGCACAGTTTTACACTACTGCAACTATATCGTTCGTTGAAAGTGACACCTACATATTGTATAAATATGTATTTTATCGTCCATAGGGTACATTCAGCCACGTGCCCAAGGAGCGGCTCGGGTTCAAGCTGCGCGGCGGCATCGACAAACAAGTGACGATCAACGTACAACAAGTCACCAACAACGTGCAAGCAGAACTCGATGATGCACAGGTACAACCAAAAACATTTTTTTTAATATATATTTTTTTAAATCATAAAAAGTACACCGACTTTAATAAAAAACGAATTATGCGTCCCTATAAATTTTGGGTTGGCCTCGATTTTTCTGAGATCCCATCATCAGATCCTGACTTGGAGCTAATGGGACCACCTGGGAAGTATACCCTTTTAAACAAAAAATTAATTTCTCGAATCTGTCTAGGCGTTTTCGTGTAATCGGGGAACATACATAAACAAAAAGATTCCGACGAGTTGAGAACCTCCTCCTTTTTTGAAGCCGGTTAACAATGGCTTCATTATACTATTTACAATATTGCTCTATAAGCCATTATTGTACCCGTAAGCCGCGTTCATACTAGCGATCTGTAAACGAATGGTTTCATTATGTAATGTGCACATAGAAAGCGTTGCTCGGTTCACGTCACCTACTCGGCATCTATTCTGAGTACACTAGTCGTAAGCTTGATAATAAACACATGTAACTTACTCAAAAAATGTATTTTTTATCCTAGCACAGCAAAGTGACCACACTGCACCCGATGGTAAGCGCAGTGCCGACCAATTAGAGTATCAAGTAGCGAGAGACAATCTATCCCCCGCTACTCAACACAATCATGCCGGCTGCTTCTTCACACTACGCCAGTTTTCAACTATTGTGTGTTTCAGAACGGATATACTGGTGGGCTGTATATAGAACGCTGCTTCGGCATCCTACTCGCCCCTGGAAGGAGTGTTAAGCATTCAGACATGAGACTGCTTGAAATGGTAAGTGAAGTAAATTTATAAATGTCACAAAATGTGAGGTAAAGTTTAGCGAATTTAAAATTTCGGCATATATATTTTTTTTATAAATAAACATGTTAATATTAGATACTAGTGGTCAGAATTCGACTTCAATTCGTAAAAAAATAACTATTTTCAATTGTTTTATTCATAATACTAAAACCCGTCAATAGTTACAAAACAAAAAGAAAAGAAAATTGATTGATAAACAGGAAAGAAAAAGGTTCTGGATTATTTTGTCTTTGCATATTTATATATTTAATATAGTTACCAAAACATCGATGTTTAATTATCGATATAAACTTCGATGTTAAAGTATCGATATAAATTTCGATGTGAAAGTATCGATACAAACTTTGATAACTATCGATATAAATATCAATGTTGTAGTATTATCGCTGATTGCTAGCCCGTGTCCACCACATGTCCACAGGTGAGTGGTTCATCGGGCGGGTCGTGCTGCTCTGTGTGCGCGCTGTGGAACGCGGGCGAGTCCGCACTGGCCGCCTTCAACGTGGCGAGCGGCGACGGCGCGCCCAACTACATGTCGCTCGCACTCGACCTCGTCATACGAGGGATACCCGACCCGCTCAGGTACCCACCAACATGACATACAAAAATCAACCTTATTTTAATGTAACAAAGATTTACATTTCTATACAGCTCGTAATTATAGAATTTAATAAGTGTGTTTCTTTTTTGTTGAATACGACTTATCGATGTCAAAGGAAAATCAACCTTATAACAATAGCCATAAGATTCACGTGTTCTTAATAGAATGCAATCATAGAGTAAATGAACTGAGTTAATAAACTTCGTCTTGTCACTAAATTGAAAAAAAAACCTTAAAGATCCCGTTTACGTATTAAGTAACCATCGCACTATCATAAAATAATATTATTATTACAGATTGGTGATCGAAACCCCAGTGAAAGTGTATCCGCCCACGGAACGGTTCTGGTATTACTCCAAGAGACCGCTCGTTCAGCAGTTCTACATTAATCTCAAAGAGGTACTTTTCTGCTAATTTTTAACCTCTTAAGCATCACTATGACACCGGTGTTCGGAAACGGTAATAAGTAGTCAGTAAAAATACAAGCCATAATCAACTTTATTTCCATAATACTAACGTTACATATTCGCCTAATACGCAAGTCAATAACAGTTTTAAAAAAACTGGCAATTCTCGCCGCCAAATATGGCCAGATGATACTTGAGTGGTTAACCTGTATGGACTGTTTACACTTAACGCTTATCGAATTTGAGTTTTTATAGTAATCATTCTAAGGTTGATTTTACTTTGCAGTCAGTAGACGCCGCAGGCCAACTGCAGTACGAAGTGACTAGTGTGGAGACAGAAGGAGAACTGGACCGTTCGCGACTCAACTTGCCTCTATCCCTGTCCAGTCTGTTGCCGTCGCCACTATCAAGCGCGCCAGCTCCACCTTCACCTTCTGAACCCGATTCTGGTAAATTAATTCTGACGCTATCGACCATAATCGATATATCCAAATCGATTCCAGAACCAATCAGAATTTAGTTTGATTAATATATTACTAACATTGATTGGTTTATTTTAATTATTGATATAGAGATGTAAATATTTATTTATTTATCGGTGGTAGGAATCTCTTATAAAGTACATCATGAATTTATAGAACTTGTATTTTGAATAAATTATCGGTATCGACTAAAATGTGAAAAACATGTATGAGTCACTAATTACATTTATTTTGCATAAATTGAAGTACAATACGACTAATAAATAATAAATAACACCCAACAGTCACACACATAACTCCGATCCCACACTAAGATAGCGAATCTTGTATTGTGGGTATCAGGGACTACCAGAGACTTTCGGTCTCACAACACACAGAACCCGGACACAAATATCTGTCTGTCCACAAACATTTGTCCCAGTGTGAGAATCGAACCCATGGCCTCTCATTTCACAGCCAGCTACTCGCCTACTGCGTCACGAAGGCTGGCTAATAAGAACACAAATAATAAGGTTTGCTTTTCAGATGGTGATGAACCTCTCCTAAGTGGAACGGGTGAAGTATCCAAAGACTGCGGAGAAGATGTGCTCGTTAACTGGGCACAAGTTCTTCGAAGGTCAGTTTAGTAATTTACCTAAACCAACTCGATATTATTTTATTCAAAACATACATACATATAACAGCGTAACTGGCATGATATTTTTTATTTTAACCTTTCTTAACCCCTCTCATTAGTAGAGGAGGCCCGTGCCCAGCAGTGGGACAATGTATAATACAGGGCTAGTATTATTATTATAACCTTTCTCGCCTGACCCGGCTGCCGGCAGCCGTACCAAAACAGGCTTAAGCCGCCTTTATTGACAACGTACTTTAAACCTTAATTTTCTAAAAATAAAGTTCAATTTAGCTTAAAACAATCAATAACTTATGTAACTTAAAACCTATCATAGAAAATATTTCCAAATTGGGTGGAAATTGGTTGTCAACTTACAGAAATAGGATGCACAATATGTTTTTTTTTTGGGAGATGGTGAGATGTTCCGACTATGCACCCATATTAATTCATATCAATATTTAAAAAAATATTTTATGTCTTATTTAAAAAAAAACATTATTCTTTTCCGCAAAACAGTTTCCTTTTTGTATTGTTTTTGGTTATACGTATTACCTATTTATTATTTTATTTTCAGTTGGACGGGACCGCGACCGCGTGCCCTGAATCATCTAGTTCGTGTCGGAGTACCGGAAGCACTCCGCGGTGAGGTGTGGCTCCGGCTAGCTGGAGTAGACCAGAATGATAAACTTATGGAGACTTACAGGACTCTTATTAGCAAGGTAGTGTATAAATACCAGCTGTTTACTAAAGAAGAGGAAAATAACTTTTCGCGCTAAAGAATTGCTATGCTAAAATATCGATATTTTATCACTTAATTTGTCTTTTATCACTTATCTGTATAGTGTACGTTGGACAAACGTCAACAGCGAGTCAGATAACGTAACGATAACTTAGATTTACATACATATATACGCCACGCCTGGATCACAGAAAACAGTCTCATGATCTAGTGTGAATGTCTTCTGTGATCCAGGACAACTAAAATTCGTAAATTTCACAATTTACATTAAATGCAGATGGATTTAATTTCCAGTATTTGGTCGACGTGCGCAGGGTGACTGGTGTTGTGGGACCATAGTCCCTCGTAGTTCTTGAGACAGGTTTTACCTAGTGTAGGGTCAAGACTTTATGTGTGACGATTGAGTGTATTTATTCAAGATTTTTGAAGTTATACTTCTTTAGGCGCGTTAAGCAAAAATTATGAGAGTGAAATTTTAAGATGCGCGCGCGTACCGTGACACAAAAGTAACACTGTTATGAAAAGTGGGTACGAGTGGGATCGTGGGTTGAGATTTCTGTGTAGGGTTGGCCGGTAGGCTCATTTTATTAACCGACTTCAAAAAAGGAGGAGGTTATCAATTCGTCTGAATCTTTTTTTTTAAAGACTTTTTTAATGATGCCAAAGAAGTATAACTTCTCACGCGCGTACATAAGTACACGCACCCTATTTTTTTAGTCGGGATGATACAAATATAAAGCATGTGAACCCATATGTGTGTTGTCTGGTGTTGTTACAGGACTGTCCGTTCGAGTCTGTGATCCAGCGGGACATAGCGCGCACGTTCCCCGCGCACGACTTCTTCCGCGAGGCGGGCGGGCTCGGCCAGGACTCCCTGCTGCGCATGGCGCGCGCGTACGCCGTCTACGACCACGAGGTCGGCTACTGCCAGGGGCTCAGCTTCCTCGCCGCCACGCTCTTACTGCACGTGAGTTCATAGTGTTCCTCAATCACCACGACACATCTATTGTATATGCTCGGGAATACGGGAAATACACCACGTCGCACTTAAGACTTTTTTTTATCCTGGCACGGCAAAGTGACCACACTGCACCTGATGGTAAGCACAGTGCCGTCCAGTTAGAGTATCAAGTAGCAAGGAATTAGTTATTTGACTAGCTTCAGTGTCTTTGAGCGAAAAATTAATTCTTACACACTGCTACTTGACGACAGATAAAGATAAAGCGCTAGCCTTACACAGAAGAGACTATAATATATTAAATAAATTATTATATTGTAGCTGTTATAACATTCGGTAGTAAAATTTTTACTTAATCGTAGGCACCACTCCAGTGATATGACAGCAGTTTATGTACATGCTTATATTTACCAATATTATATTACAGATGCCAGAAGAGCAAGCTTTCTGCCTGCTAGTGCGTCTTATGTACGGGTATGGGCTGCGAGAACTGTACAAGGATGGCTTCGAAGCGCTGTATATGAGGTTGCATCAGCTCGACAGGTTGATGGAGGTAAAACATCTGGTTTATGTCTCTTAGCATAACCATCTAATTACGCTGTCATCAGTGGATTACACTTCGATTCTTGTTACGATCTGTGGTGCAATTTTACGACATGATGGTTGATGAGAAGTACTATTAGTCAATTTAAGAACACCGTTAGTACCTGTTAGATATTAGAGGGTAATTTCATACTCATTGTCGAGACTGTATAAATACGCGAGCGGCCCGGCCGCATGTCTCTTTTGTTTGCAATAAATGATATACAACAGTAACTTCAGGGAAGAATATTCTATGTGTATATATTTTATTTCTATTAATCGCTCGTATCTTACGAAACTTCACTTGAGTAAGGCATCTGAGTAAGTAGTTTAAATTTATTGGCACAACGACAACAAAAATTGTAGATATATTTTTATTAGGCCAATAAATGGCAAAGTAACCGCACTGCACCTGATGGTAAGCGCAGTGCGGTCCAATTAGAGTATCGAGTAGCGAAAGACGATCTATCCCCCACTACTCAACACAATCATGCCGGCCTGCTCCTTCACACTACGCCATGGGCAAGAAGGTGAATAAGCGGTCGAGGGTCTATTGTCAGAGTACTCGAAGGCCGCAAAATGGCCAAACATTGTACCCCAACTCTAGACCCCCGAGAAAAACCGGATGTACACTGGCTGATCCCGGAACGCGACACACTTGCGTGTGCCACTATGGCGGGCTTTTCACCCTGTGTACGGTGGTCGCTATCCAGGCGGATATGAATATCCTACCACCAGCCTTCTCAACCCAAAACCTAACCACCTAAAATAAGAGAGTCTTATTATCATATTAATTATGAGTAACTTTGTGACATCTGATTTGACACTGATGCTTATAATAATTTCCAGGAGCAGCTGACGGACCTGCGCGCCCACTTCCAGGAGCTGGGCGTGGAGCCGCACATGTTCGCCTCGCAGTGGTTCCTCACCGTGTTCACTGCAAGGTTCCCACTGCCACTGGTAAATACATAACAACACTTTAAGTTAGATCTGCAACGAATCACGCTTGAATAACCGAAAAGGTCCTTAAAGCCCAAGTCGAACAGACACAAAGTATTTGGGTTTTGAGATTCAATAAAATCGCTCATAAATAAATAAATAACACCCAACAGTCACACACATAGCCCCGATCCCACACTAAGATACGAGTCTTGTGTCGTGGGTATCAGGTACTACGAGAGACGCACGGTCTCACAACACCCAGACAATGTATTGGTTATCTCACATCGTGGGACGGGATAAGGTTGGTGGATCGAGACTAACCAATCAATAGTACAACAATAACCATCACTACAATGAATAGTAGACATCATAAACATGATTTTAGTCCTGGTTTTGGGTCTAAACATGTTGTATATTAGAGAAGAGAATCTTAGGGTATCCACAGTTGCAGCCCCCAACATTCCCTACCATTTAGTCAGTGATTGAAATGTGTACTGCCATTTTTACACTTGGCTTTTGTTTGGTGCCAGTAATATTCCTGTACTTTATTCCTGATTGTTGCAGGTGTATCACATACTGGACGTGTTCTTACTGCAAGGCATAGACACTCTGTTCCAAGTCGCCCTGGCTCTACTGTCGCGCTCACGGAAAGATCTACTAACACACGATTTTGAAGGAGTCCTCAAATATTTTAGGTGTGTGGAATTTTGTATCCAAAATAGATACATTTTAATTTGATTTTGGAGGTTTAAGCGTTTTTGTATTTTTACAAGCTTTTATTGAAATTTATTCTTTAATCTGTTTATTTATATAACAATAATAATACGAGCCGTGTATTAAACTGTTCCACAGCTGTGCATGGGTCTCCTCCACTAACTAGAGAACTTAGGCCTGAATCGACCACGCTGGCATAATACGGGTTTATTTATATGCAATGGGAAAATAAAATGTTATTTTTTTTCTAGGGTTACTCTCCCCAAGAAATGTAGAGCCGAGGAAACGTCCCGACAAATAGTGAAACTTGCCTGCAGTATTAAAGTGAAAAGACTAAATAAATATCAACAGGAATACGAGAAATTTATTAAAGGTAAAGATTCAAATCAGTGGAATGGATTTGTGGATGTTTTTTGGTGTTCTATGAGTAAACTCTAACTAGTTACACTATTATTATTATAAGCGACTGTATTTTATACAGACAAGATTTATCGAGTCAAAAAAAATAAAACGAAGCCAGTGTGTTTATAATTATAAGAACAATTCATGCTCATGAATATAGTAAGAGATAGAGAAAAATAATTTGATCACTCGATACCTGTATCATCTTTTATATAATTCCAGAATCCGCCGAAAAAGAGAAAATAAATGTTGAATTAGAAAGATTAAAAGTTATAAACACGCAGCTGCAACAAGATAAAGAAATGCTCGAATCACAACTCAACGAGGTGAGCAAAAAAATAATTAACTGCATATACAGGCGTAAAGCTTAAATATTTTGCGTGATCCTACTTAATTATCGTACTGTGTAATAATGCTTCCCATGTATTCTTAATGGTAAAATAGAGTAAAATTTGAAATTAAATAAGAATTCTGCAAGCTTTTCGCAAATGATAAAAATATCAACTATTTAAGGCATTATAACTATCTTCCCTTTACCATATATAGTTTGAATATTATCCCTATTTTGTTTGTGTACACCTCTTTTTTTATTAATCTAGTCCGAAAAAGTAACTCAGATTCTGATCAGATTGCGTAGTGACTTCCAGATGGAAGGATCGAATGGCTCTGGAATGATCTCTCGCCCGATAAAATTATGTCGGGTTGGTCAATCAATAGGGTGATTAAACGTTATTTTTTTTATTTCATCTGAGAGTCATGTTAACGAAGAATTTTATAAATCAGCTCAAAAATAGGTAAGACCCATTCAAATAGGTTGAAGGGTTAGTTGTCATATGACAGAAAAAGGATGTACCTTCCGGAATAACAATCACTGTCTAGTCGTGCGTGGGAGATAGTGAGATGTTTTCACAATGCTCCTACTTTTAATAATATAATTCATAAAAGTACACAGACTTCAATAGAAAACAAATTATGCGTCACTATAAAATTAGAGGGTTGCCCTTGATTTTTCTGAGATTTCATCATCAGATCCAGACTCGGTGCCAATGGGAGCACCTGGGAAGTATACCCTTTTAAACAAAAAAATAATTTCTCGAATTGGTCCGGGCGTCTTCGAGTAATCGGGGAACATACATAAAAAAAAAGATTCCAACGATTTGTTAACCTCCTGTCCTCCTTTTTTTAATAATAAAAATAATAAGTCCGGAATGTTTGAATCAATTTTAATTCTCTTATTTTCCTATTTATTTTCAGTTGTATAATGAAAAGTATAATTATAAATATTTAACACAGGAAACTACCCTATTGCTTGTTTCGCTTAAAGGAGTCTCCGCTTGTAGATCGCTTAGGTAACTAGTGTTGTGTACAGGCGCGCGGACACACGGAGGAGGCGCACAGGGAGGCCGCGCACCACGCCGCCGTCGCACGAGACTACAGAGACATCTGCGCCAGGCTCGACCGGCAGCTGCATCACGTGCAGGTACCACCACGTCACACCACACGACACGACATCACATAATATGACACGACACGACATGATATGACACGACACGAAATAATATGACATCACACGACACGATATGACACCATACGACACGACATCACACGATACGACACATCACGTCATGATACGATACGACAGGGTACGACACGACATGATATAATACGACACGATATGACACGCACGTCACTATACGACACGACACGACAAAATATGACACGACACAAGACCATATGATACGACAAGACACGATATGACACCACAGGACACGACACGACACGATACTTTACTAGAAGGCACCGTGTTGCATATCAACACACGACACAAAACACGCTACAAGTCCACCCCGATTATCGATATTATGGTAGTGGCGAAAGGAAGAAAAGTCGACGCTAATTTCTCTAAATTATATAATCTGAAATGCATTTGAAATTTCAAATAGGTAAAATTATAGTTATAGTTATGTCGGCGTTTGCAACATATTTGGAATTAAATAACAGGCTACTCAGTGACGTAATAAATAAATAAGACACTGGTTAAAATAATTAACCCACATGTTACACTCAGTGACTTGCAATCAATACTTCCACCAAACGTGATCATATTCTCACGAAATATCCTAATATTCAAAACATAACTGTAAGTATTAACTTACTGACAAATAACTAGCAGTATCATAGAATTTATAATTTGTAGTAAATACCTTTATAGCTTGCAAGCCAAGCTTGTAGAAGCCTGAAAATTAACTATTTAGGCTATTGTAAACATAAATACGAAGTGTGTATTTTTCCATCTTTCTAGGATTACGTGAAAGATTGTGTTAACTGCAGCGTCAAACTAGCACAGAAGGATAATAAAGAAGGTTAGTTATACTCTATTTTATTTAACTATTTCAAATGATCGTCAACAAGTCCGCTGTGAAACACAAATAGTCTATGGACAGTCAACAGTCAGTCACAAATAGTCTCTATATATAGATTGTATCTTCATAGTTCAGGAACTAGACTTGTATTATAAGTGAGATGAGGTCTGTGTGTAACTATTGTGTATATTTTTTTGTCCTGGTACACCGAGGTGACTAATATTGTACCTCTTAATACAGTGTATTCTAAATATAAATTCGACTATCGAGGATCATCGTTGACCATGAAGGTTGCCAAAACTATACCGACCCGAAAAAACTAGGATATCTGTAGGTCGATTCCGGAATGCGACTGTACGAAATGAGTCACTATGGCGAGATTTTATACTGTGTCCGTATAGAGATGTATACAGTCTAATACATTTAACAATATCGTCTCTTCTTTATATGAACTACTAGCTTTTGCCCGCGGCTACGCCCGCGTGGTGGTTATTTTTGAAAGGAAATGTATACTATCCACGGAGACCTCCTAAGCTATCACATCTTCCTCTATTATGCTATCCCGTAGGAACCGTGCATTTTCTGGTATAAAAAGTAGCCCTTTAACAAACACATGTGGATCCCTTGCTCTGTCTAAAACAAAACCAAAACTATCCCACGGGAACCGTACATTTTTCCGGGATTAACGTAGGCTATGTGCTATTCCAGACTATAATCTATCTCTGTGCCAGATTTCAAACAATCCGTCGAGTCGTAGCCAGATTGAGTAAGAAACATCCATTCATCCAAATATTCGCATTTCTAATATCTATTAGTAGGATTATTGATAAACCCCCGATAAAAGTGTTAATATAAACTTTCATCGCCTATTTTACCTTCTTAGGGGTAGAATTTCCAAAAATCCTGTAATATATATTTTTTATTTTTAACTGAAACGCAGATAAGTACCAATTTTTATGACGGAATTTCATACAAACTTTCTTCCCCTGTTTTACCCCGTTAGGGGTGGAATTTCCAATGATCCTGAAATATATATTTTATATTTGTAACTGAGAGGCAAAATACCAATATTCATGTGTTTAACATAAAATATGACGGATTTTCATACAAACTTTCTTCCTCAATTTTACCCCCTTAGGGGTAGAATTTCCAAAAACCCTTCCTTAGTGGATCCCTACGTGATAAAAGGTACCTACTGTCAAAATTTCAAGTCTCTAACCCCAGCCGTTTAGGCTGTGCGTTGATCGATCAGTCGGTCAGTCAGTTTCTTCTTTTATATATACAGAAAAGTAAGACAGCGCGCGAAATACTTGACAGGAGAATTCCTCTGTTCTTTGAATGCCTGGATAGGCAGACGAGCCGACGGGCCACCTGATGGTAAGTAGTCACCGCCGCCCATAGACTTCTGCAATGCCAGGGCACAGCAAAGCCGCTGCCTACCGTTATAATATATTCTATTTTTGATTTCACTGTCATTAGTCACCAGTTATTATCAGCTTGACTTGGTAACATCAAATAATTCGAAATATTACCAGAAGCGGAACAAAAAGGCGCGGAGAAAATCGAGGGTTCTAGCGATACAGAAGCGCGCCTCAGGCAGCGAGTACGGGACCTCGAACTGGAACTCGCTCAAGTTAAATTGGCTCACGTCCAAGCGCAGTGCAGTAATCAGGTACTTATGGCAATTCGTTTGTGCACGCGGTCCTATGTGTTAGGTTGTGTATGATTTTGTCAGGGAAGTTCGGTTTGGATAGTGCAGGGACATATAGTATCACGGAGATTGGAGTATAAGGAGTAACATCTCATATAGAGGACAAGTAAAAAAGTGTCCAGCTGTAAGCGGCAAATTACAACTCAAAAACCGACCACATTAGTGCTAGCGTTGCATGTGACCGTAATTAGTCGCTTTATGATATGAATGTAGCAGTTGTAAACGGAGTGTAGTGTGCTGAGTCACTATCCTACTTTAATAGCTTTTGGCGCTATCTTTGAAAGTACACCACTTGATACGATAGCGCCAACCGAATCGGTCGCTTTTCGACAAAACTTTTTCATACACAGAGATTGTACTCCTTATACTCTAGTCTCCATGCAATGTATTTATGCAAATAAATCCTGGCTCACGTTCAAGCGCAGTGCAGTTTAGTGTGACAGAACATACACAGCCATTCTTTATATACAGATACACCACGGCACATAGCACCGCCTACACAAATAAACGATAGATACAATTATTTGCTTAAATTTAGGTCTCGTCATGGTTTACTATCAGTTTATTGCATGTCGAAAATGTTAGAAAGGAAGATCAAATTATTTTATCGAATTGTAGGATGCCTAACTTGAATGATTAAACTTTGCATAAAAACATAGAACTTAAAGTCCCATATTTATTTATGTAGCTACATAATTTTATCAGCAAAGATATTGAGTAATTGCATCGATACATTGAAACATCGATTTTTTTCTTAGGAGCTCAGTCATCAACTCAGTGCAGCTCTCAACGAAGTGCAATCCGCTATGAACAACCAGAAGCAATCAGTTGCCCCGTGGCTTGTCCGGACATTAGGTAATAAACCCGTCTTATTTCAGTTTACACTTTAAATAATCAAATTGATTTGCATTTGCATGAGTTGAAATTAAAATCAATTCATACGAAGCTTTGCACACTCAGAATCGATATAATTTTTAACACATTTTAAACTTTCTTGAGATATTGTTTGTGACACCTTCCATTATGTTTTTTTTGCTTTATCTACTCTTGTACCTTTTATTTTGTGACTGTGTGTCGTGTTTAGTTGCGTGCGTTCGTTTATCGACAATTTATTTATCCGTAGGTCACTAACCAGAAGCGTCAACTCACAATGCTGAGGTGATTTATCTATGTTTTTGTGTAATGTTTCACGCTTGTGTGTAGTGTTCACTGTACTAACATGTGTTGTAGATATTATCGATGTTAGAATGTGGCCAGTGTACGTTTATTTAGTGACAATTGAGGGAGATTGATTATGTGTTTAATAGATTTTTTTACACTCAATTATGGCTATGTTTACATATTATAAAACAAATACTAACTCTGTATTTTACTACGTGTAACGGGAATAACGCACATCCTCAGACACCCCAATTTAAAAATATTATTACAATCATAATTCATGTATTGAAATTAGGCTGCGATGAATATAAATATTGTTTTTTTATGAAATTAGTTGTACTAATTTTGAGCGCATAATATGGGCATACTACGAAAAGGTGAATGACACAGGCGCGCGCACACCTACACATACAGGCCCCAGCCGCATAGGTAGGTCACACGAAGTGCAGATCGATTCAGTCGCTTATTCTGAACAAACTACTTTCAGAGTGTGCGTTAATCATGTTACATGTTGTATAGTTAGAGTCTTGAGTCTAGGTCTAGAGTTGGGGTACGATATTTGGCAATTTTGCGTCCTTCTGAGTACTCTGACACTAGACCCTCGACCGCTTCTTCACCTTCTTGCCGATGGCGTCGTGGGAAGAAGCAGGTCGGCATGATTGTGTTGATTAACGGGGTTTAGATTGTCTCTCGCTACTCGATACTCTAATTGGACGGCACTGCGCTTACCATCAGGTGCAGTGTAGTCACATTGCCGTGCCAGGTTAAAAAAAATATAGTTCTACTGCTGGGCATAGGCCTCCTTTACTAATGAGAAGAATAAGGCCTTAGTCCACCACGCTGGCTTAATGCGGTTAGATAGACTTTACATACCTTTGAAATTTTTATAGAGAATTCTTAGGTATGCCAGTTTCATCACGATGTTATTTTTCACGGTTTATATACTTTATATGGTATACTTTTATTTCTTGACGTTATATAATATTTTATTCATATTCGTAGAGATGTAAATATTATATAGTATTAAAATTAAATATTTTTTGACGCCACTTAGCTCAAAACATTACATTATACATTTCACGCTTGAGTTGTTAACTCAACTTTGCTTTTCCCTCATGAAGATTTCACTATAGAAAACCTGGAATAAAGAATTTCCGTAATTAAATATATTATATGAATTTTCAATATATAAACTGCTTATGTGTTCTAATAAGTGATGTAGTTTGTTGTTTTCATGTCTGACTAACAATTAATGCTATTTTTGAATATAATTTAGTGTTGTTGTATCGATTGTATTTTGTTTATGATAATAATAGTATTTATTATATATATTATGGATGAAGTATACGTCACATTTATCTTTATATAATGTACATTATTTATTATATACCACTAAGTGTATTCCATTAAACACATATAAAATATTCGATATGTAGTATTTGTCTAAAACTAGTCGTTCTAACCACTGTAGAAACTTGGTATAAATAAAATATTAACTTCATAAATATGTTTTTAGGATCTATCATGGAGGCAGCACAGAACCGGCCATCATTCCAAACGTACCTCCCAAATTTAAACCAAGATCAACCATCTACACCCATCCATCGACACGGGTCATTCTCGAGTGGTCAAGGACACAGCCACGCCAATCTCGATAGGCGAGTCTCTGAACCTTATAGTCCCGACGTAGTTCGAAGGAAGAAAGATATAAATGTCAAACGACATTCGATGCTGGTCGAGTCTAACCTGACCAAAGAGGCCAAGGAGTTAAATCGACGGAGCCACGAGGTCACCATAGTCAAAAACCTCTCGTTGGGTTGACAGCGCGAAACGCTTGTTGAATTTTGGTTAGTCTGACGTTATGTTGGCTGTATCGATTCGCGATTCGATTTTTATTTGGTCGAGAGTCGTAGTTTATGGTTGATTATGAATAGTATTACGCTAGATCTACACATCGGATTCAAAGCATATTTGTATCGACTTTTAATCGATGTGTGGACGAGGCTTCTGACGGCCAACACTATGCCATAGTCGATAAATTTTATATATAAATATTGTTCAAAATTTAGAGCTAAAATATTCTAATACTGCCCAAAATCATGTCAAGTATAAGTATGTTATGAAGACTATATTATTACGAAGTAAATAACGCATGCAGCTTGTGTAGTGTGTGGAAATAAGTGCACATAACCGTAACACTAGTCATAATAAATTATAGCACATTTATCACTGCAAATAGTTGGTATATCAAGAAATATTTAGCGAAGTGTATTCGCGAAACTCGATGTGCTAGATCGTAGGTCCTGGAATCCATAGTTGTTTTTGCCAAAACTATCTTATTAAGCTACATTACAAGAGCTTTGTTACCTATAATGCCAGTATGTATAAAAATTAAATTAAAAAACCATTTGAGTGACCAATGAATGTTGCTACCACCCGACGAAGCAATGTTAATGTTCAAGATTGTATTTATAGTAATGCATTTTCTGAACGTGGCTGAATTTGGAATCTCAATGAGCGTTCTTTTGACTTTACCAACATCCTACTGGCATGTGTCCCGAGAACTATTACATTAAAGGAGAAAAATAAAAAAATAAGGTAAAATAATTTGTTGATATCGATATTTATAAGTGCGGTAAACAATCGATTAGAGTATTTATTTATTAGCTATTATGTCAAATTTAAAATTATTTATATATTAAAATTTGGCGAGAAAGCTTAATGATAATTATTTATTGTACAGGAAGCTGTTGTGCGAATGAGAAATTGATGTAAACGTATCATCCGGCATTTGATTGAATCTTTACCAATTATAAAATAAAACCTGTGTTGGATCAGGTTATCTCTTGGTTATCTTAATCATATATTTTAACATCATTAAGACAAACCTTTTTATCGAATTTGCCCATTTTCTGTGTATGTGCATAAAAGATGGATCTAATTTCAATTTAATCTGGCCTAAAGATTTACTCTATTTGAAGTATTTTTTTGGAACTTCTGATATGTTTTTAAAACATATTTTTTAATTCCAGAATGTGTGAATTTGTGTTTTTTCCAGAAAGGCCCATTTATATTGGTAGTGAACGTAAAATTCCAGTCAGAAATGCAGATTATAAACATTCCCATTGCTTATGTTAGATTACTTTGTGAGACGGACATTTCATTAAAATATAGCTAATTTGTATGAGTATACAAATGCTTCATGTGAATGCAATTCTGTTTATGTTGGATACAGAGCCCATCTAGCAATTTTTTTTAGTGTCGATAGGCAGACGAGCAGTCGGGCCGCCTGATGGTAAGTAGTCACCGCCGCCCATAGACTTCTGCAATGCCAGGGCACAGCAAAGCCGCTGAATACCGTATATGAACATTGGCCTAACGATTAGTTCAAATTAACAACAATATATGAGGCCGTCAGCGCAAAAGTGGCCTAAGCTTGAGACAATGAGTATGAAAATAATGGGGTTTGTATATTCATGAATTTTAAATCAATGTACATAAATGCTATTTTTGCAATGCCATCTTGTTGTCATCATATTGGCAATTGGTGAAACTAGAGATAGGCCGGTTTTGCATTAAATTTTCGCACATTTTAAATCACTTGTAGTACATAGGTCCGATTATGAAAAATTGAGGGTTAGGCCACTTTTGCACTGACAGCCTCATATATGAGTCGTATAGAATAAAAACCGGCAAAGTAGGGCTTACTTATATTATGGCAATTTAAAAAAAAACGATAACTTTTGTTGAAGTCGAAAGACATTTATGCGGTATATTTTACTTTAATCTGTGGAGGTTTTTAAGCAATGACAACAACATTGAAAAAAATAAAACGATATAACAAGATTGCCAATTTTGGCTTTGAGTTCTACAAACATGCCGACTAAGGTTTTGAGGTTTGGACGATTGCCATCTTGGACTATAAAACGTTCCAATAGTCAGTCCAGATTTAGATTTCCTATATTTATATTTTTTCAATTTTTGCCTAAAACCTACTTTTCCGACTTTGGTTCTACACGACTCATATGTGACATCTGTTTTCGATGTAGTAATCGCCTGACGACCTATCACATAATGGCTTGGAAATAAATTGGATAAATGATAGTTGTGCTTTTACCCAGTGTTTTGGAGATAGGCTTGGTCTGATGGTTCGGTTGATTTCTGCTACAAAAAATATCCACATAATTTACCATGTTTGTGTATAATTTAATTCAATTCGTTCGAAAATTGTATGTGCAATTAAAAATTATGTTTTTGTAACAGTAGTTCTGTATACATCGATGGTATAATGTTTTACTCAGCTTTTAATCATTTTCTCTAGCTTGAGATCAATTCTGCCATACAAGGCTCTCAGTAATACTCCGTGATGTGTTTATTCTTAAACAACTTGGCTATATTTTTATTCAAATTGTCTATGGTCCATTAAAGTAGTATAGTCTATGGTAGATTATAAAAAATGCGTACATAAGTTTTGTGCATTTATTGAATGTTTGTAGTCTGTTTTTGTTGATTTATTTAGAGCGTATTTTTCATGATTGAGGTTTGTAAGTAGAATTTGTGTGGTAAATTTAGTAGTGCAGTATATTATTTTAGATTACTGTTTTAATGAGTCTGTTATGTTCTAGCATGGGTGTAAGGTTTCCTTTCCCTCTAATAGAAAGATCCAGTATGGATTATTGGATTGGCTCACGACAAAGATATTATGTATATTGAAAAGTTACTAAAATGTTAGAACTATAATTTTTTAATTTATTAAAAATATGTAATTATAAAACGCCACGAAAACATTGTTTATGTTGGAATTAGCTATTATCAACATTTTTACTTTGATCTCTTGTATTAGGTATATTCTAAATTATAGAAAAACGTAAAATGTTATAATTAAAATGCCTTATGAAAAAGTTTTATCCGTTTCGAAAAGTAAAACCCACGTGGTTTTTTGGTTCGGTGACAAAAGTGTAACGAAAAAAAAAATATGGCAGCCTGTCATATAAAAAAATTTAATTATTTATCTGTTGACCTTACGTTACTCGATTGGCGCCATTATGTTATGTAGGTTTTATAGTATTGCCATCTTATGAAACATAATATAAAACATCACAATGTATTTGTATTGTATTATTTCGGGGCGAAAGTGCATATAGCGATTGATGTAAGTAGCATTTTAATACAATAATTAATTTGTTTTAAAGTGCACTCATATTTATTAGAATAGGTTATAGTTTGTGCATTTCACGAAGACGTACGAACTTCCAAAAACTAGTCTACTGTGCTTGCTTGTTACGCTACGTATTATAAAGTAATAACTAGGTAGTGCAAAGTCATGTATTCATATTTCTTGGGGTACACACGAAGTCTTCGTGTATTGCACATATTATACACCGGATATTACTAATTCAATAGGCTTTTGTAACAGCCTGTATTTAGCCATAATCTCACACACCACGTATAAATCGCTTCAGATATGTTATGAATACGTTTAATGTAAAAACAACCGCTTTATAAATAACGCAGTTCGTTAGGTAATGACACAGTTGAGTGATTTGTAATCGCCGTGGAAGATGTTGTTTTAGTAATGTCATTTATGAAAATAAAGATTTTACAAAGAATATAATCTTGTTTTATTTTTATATGAATTGTGGTGCGCTTTCGTCGTGCAATACAAAAATAATACCGACTAAAGAGTTATAATCAAACTGTGGAGGAATACGAATCGAAATAATTGGCATCAGCGATAAACTGGTAGAAATAAGCCTAGATGGCACTACTGAATCCACAGCTATAAAATAAAGTCTTGAAAGTATTTAACGCCATCTCTTATCGAATAGTGCTTATGCTATTACTATAATCTCCGCCATCTGTTGTCGAGTAGGCTAAAACAGGCATTACAGTATTGTATCATAGATGTCGCTGTACGATTTTCCAAATGCAAGTTATAACATTTTATAGCGAAAAATGTATAAAATCGCAGACATCTATGATACTTTTAATATATTCTGAAAAATAAGCTTATCGAATTTGTATTTTAGTAGCCGTTGTATTATTAGGAGTAAAAATAAACTACAGTCTGCAATCTCAGATAAATCATACTTCAACATAACAATTTATTCATGAAACAGGCACTACGTTAACCAACCAAGATTTATGAGCGTAAACATACATTTATACTAGAATTTAAAAATCAAATTGTCTGAACAATTTGCAAGGCAAGCCATAAATTCAACTGACGTAGATTTACAATAAATAAACAGTTTTTTGCGTCGCCGCCGAACGTGAGTTGTTCGCCACGACAGCCAGCGTGTCGTGACGCAGATCAGACTAATATACCACTGATTATTTTCAGAACGCCACTTTCGTTTGAGAACATAAAAGTGTTAGAAAATATTGAAAAGTAAACCTTATTGTAACTGTTTATGATAGAGTTTCAACAATCTAGCTTTTTGTAATGTGTGTACATTTTTCCACATCACAAAACTTGCGAAAATAATTATTGCGTTAGTACTTAGCGGATTAATGGATTAGCGTAATGCCTTGTTCGTGGGAAATCGTGTGGTCAGATTTTATGAACTAATAAGAATCACATAGCAAAACTTCAACACAACTTCACGCGTTTAAAATCCGCATACTCGAATGGGTAACCTTGCTATTTTGTTTGCATGTAGAGATGATATTACGGATATCTGGTCATCGTATAATTTTTTTGAGACTTTATTCATTCATCACTAGTTTGGATCTTGTAATATGAGAATTCGAGGTGACAAGAATTTCTATAAATAGCACGCCTCGACTTATATCCACGGAAGGATATAAGCTAGCATAAGAGATTGAAAGATTCGATTAATTCTGTGCTATTAGATTTTGCGGTAAATTGAGACTATTTGAATATTTGTGAAACATCGTGTGGTAACTTTGAATGCCGATAAGAACAGCTTATTCTAATACGTAAAAGTTTTGGCTTACAGAAGTTGCAGTGAAGTACTAAGGTGGATGACCTCTGGCTTTTAATGACTGTGTAATCATAAGTAAATATTATTTAAGGCTGTATGTCCATGACCTTGATGTTTTGAGCGGTAAAAACCCCATACATAGGCGGCTGAAACGGAGATTTCCGGCGCCAGAAACGAAGCGTATATACACTTACGCCTGTAATCCCCGAAGGGGTAGGCAGAGGTGTATCCAGTACACCCACTTTTTGCCGAATTTCGGTCCCATAATATGATAGAGGGTGAGCCTATCGCCATGCCGGGCACAGATTTCAGGCTCCGGGCTAATACTGAGAATTTCTAAATAAAAAACCCAATATCACTATCGGGGATCGAACCCGAGACCTCAGCACATGTGGTACGACTGCTGTGTGATGATGAAACGAAGTGGTTATTTTAATTTCATATTATTTAATTCATTAGTTACTCCCAAGTTCTAACTTTCTGATATTCATTAACATAAAACTGTCTAGTCATTACTCTGACAAGCCCTAAGGGAAAGTGCACATTTGCCTTAAACTAGCAGTTAGTAAAAAAGCGTACGGCAGGTGTTTAAACCGGTGTACAGATGTAGAAACGCGGCCTAGTTCGTGTGAACGGAAGTCGTTCCGGTATCCGCCTGAGTCTACTAACTGTGGATGTACTGAACTACCAGTTACGACTGTTAACGTATGCTAATTACGTGGGAGCTATGTTTATTTATGCGTGAGTGAGTTGTGTGCGTATCTTTTTGTATCTTGGGATTATTTTGAGGTTAAGTTGCAATTGTTCAGGGTCAACATAAAACTTAATCTTACTATCAAGATTAAGTTTTATGTTATTTCTCAAACCTAGATTTAGTATATCTTTGATCTCTTTTTGTGGCTAAACGTACAGACTTTTAGCCACATGTACAGACATCAAAGGTATATAATACCAAACTTCAAAACACATTTTTTATGAAAATGCAAAAATGACTGCCTCGGTGGCGCAGTGGTAATTGCGCATGCGTTACGACTACTGTGCTGAGGTCTCGGGTTCGATCCCCGGGTCGGGTAAAGTGATATTGGGTTTTTCTATCTAGAAATTCCTCAGTATTAGCCCGGAGTCTGGAATTTGTGCCCGGTATGGCGATAGGCTCGCCCCCTATCACATTATGGGACCGAAATTCGGCGAAAAGTGGGTGTACTGGTTACACCTCTGCCTACCCCTTCGGGGATTACAGGCGTGAGCGTATATGTATATGTAAAAATGCGCTTAAAACTTTGAATACAATATTCGAAGTTGCTTATGAGTTATTGCAATGAATTTTTAGATAATTAGGTTTTGCGACTTTGCTAAACCAACATATTGATATTTTTACTGTTATATACCTCTAAAGTAAGAAACTAGTTAAAAGAAAGTTTAGAATTTATACTGAGTATAATATGTTATAAGTATATTTTTATTTATAAAGTTATACTCCGTGACAGCCTCCGTGGCGCAGTTAGCGAGTGAAAACTGCTGTGAAACGAGAAGCCGTGGGTTCGATTCCCACACCGGGACAAATGTTTGTACCCGAGGTCTGGGTGTTGTGAGACCGAAAGTCTCTCGTAGTCCCTGATTGATACCCACAACACAAGACTCGTATCTTAGTGTGGGGTCGGGGCTATGTGTATGACTGTTGGGTGTTATTTATTTATACTATAGTAATATGGTTATGCAATGACAATAATGTTCGTATTGTAATAAAATTGTTTTAAATACGTGTCTTGTCCGAATCAGCAAATAATAATACTTTATACAATAATATTATGTTCGTTGCTAAATTGTGCTCATACCGATTACCGGCATAATAAAACAATTTTAGACTCAGTGAACGGTACATTTGTAATTAAAAACCAACGGGTATCTTACTAAAAAGAACAAATGTCTTCATCCGTCTAAATGTTTTGTGGAATGTTTCAGTTAATTAACTTCTTATTAAAATAAAATACAAAGATTAACGGTTTAAAGGCATTTTTATAATCTTTATGAAAAGGAATAGAATCGATAATAATAACACTTTAAAAGAGTAAGTTAAATTAATGTTATATGTAATGTAAATAATGATTGATATTATAAAAATTATTACAACATGATATAACGACCAACAGTCACACACATAGTTCTGACCCCACACAAGCTAAAACCTATATCGTAAGTATAAAGAACTTCGAGGGACTACGGTCTCACAACACTCAGAGTCGAATCAAATATCCGTCTATCACACAAAAAAATTATCGCTGCAGGAATCGAATCCACGGCCTATCGCTTCACAGCCGGCTACTTACCCGCAACGGAGGCTGTCAAAATAATAAATTCTCAATTAACAATGTTCTCAAGAAAATATTCCCACACTCAGCTTACTTAACTAAACACTCAGTAATTTCATGATACATTTCCCAAGCGTGACTTATCATCTCATAAACATACTTGACGGCTTGTTAGTGTAGACTGTAGCAACATGTAATTTAGACTCATGATAATATAATTTAATAACACGAACTCTAACCTCAACATAATCCCTGTGCTATTACAATATCTCAGTGAAAGGCCGACGGCTCTTGTGAAATAACTTTCATTTGTTATCAAATCATATTTCACGTAGTTATGTTTAATTAACTTTTTCAGTGGAGCGAACTTTCAATATCTTTATGATTTCGGTGGCCTTGATGATGCTTACCATTTGTCAGCGGCCCGAAGTCGAAGGAAACTCGATTTATTATCTGTAACTTTAACTCATTTATAGCGAACATATGTACAATGTTTCGTACCCGTTTTTCTGTAGTGAAACTGCATTCCGAACTGGCGGTAGAGTAAAATGAATGCCTGAATATATTTTTTTTATCCTCGCACGGCAAAGTGACCACATCGCACCTGTATCTAGTAGCGACAGACAATCTATACTACTATCTTTGCTACTCAACACAATCATGCCGGCCTGCTTCCTCAGACTACGCCATAGGCAAGAAGGCGAAGAAGCGGTCGAGCGTCTAGTGTCAGAGTACTCAGAAGGCCGCAAAACGGCAAAAAACCGTGCCAGAACTCTGGGCCCCGCCAAAAACCGGATGTACACTGGCTGATCCCGGAACACGACAAACTTGCATGTGCCACTATGGCGGGTTTTACACCCTGTCTACGGTGGTCGCTATCCGGGCCGATATGAATATCCTACCACCAGCAGAATCTAAGTAACGTATGACATTTCATGGATCGTTGATTTGATTTGACAGTCTTCGTGAAACAATTGAGTAGCCGGCTGTGAAAAATGAGATCGAGACAATCGATCCCGCACCGAGACAAATGTTCGTGTGATCCGTATTTGTTTCGGGTCGGGTGTTGTGAAGCGAAAGCCTCTCGTAGTCCTCGATACTCACGACTCATCAATTGTATCTTATTGTGGATCAGGAATATGTGTTGGACTTTTGTATGTTCACTTATATAATGTTGATTATTTTTGCAAATATCTGGGCATGGATATTGTGGGACCATAGTCCTTCGTAGTTCTTGATACCAACAATACAGATTTGACCTTGTGTGGGGTCGGAATTATGTGTGTGATGGGTGTATTAGTTTATTTATAAATACACCCAACAGTCACACATATAGTTCCAATCCCACACTAGGTTAAACCTGTATGTATCCTGTCAGCAACTGCGAGGGACTACGGTCCTACAAAACCCAGACCCGAAACTAATATCTATCTGTCACACAAACATTTGTCTCGGTGCGGGAATCGAACCCACGGTCTCGCGTTTCAAAGCCGGCTACTCGTCCGCTGCGCCACGGAGGCTGTCGTTTATTTATTAACTAACAACCACCGATTCGCTTCGTCATTTAAATAATGATGTAGTTCGAGGCTATAACCATAATAAAAATAAAAAATGAAATGTAAAGGTATATGAAAATCCCGCTCATAATAAAACAAATACATCGCGATACGAAAGTCAATTACACTTTTTCTCACACTATTTAAGTTATTAGTTATTATTGTACTTTCTCATATACTTAAAAAAATGATGGATGTCTCTATTATTAAAAATAAAACACTACGCGACGAAAACAACGCGGTAATATCTGAATTTACATATAAAGAAATTAACCAAACGAAAGTATGAATAAAAAAACCACTCCAACAATTTTTTATATACGCAAATTGACTTAATAATTACGTTCAGCTTTAGAATGTATTTTATATAATAACTACGTACTTACATATAAAACACATTTTTTTTCTACCTACCTATATCCGTTATGGACTCCCAAACGGCAGAAGCGAGTTTTATAAAATTTTCATACAATGTTCAGATTAGCCCAGAGAATGTTCCTGTGAAGTTTGGTAGCGATTCGCTAGGAGACGCTGCTGTGGAGATCTGAATTTCTTATTTTTTCAACGAAAATTCGGTCCACACATTCGCCATTACGGCCATCTAGCCGTAATGACAGGAAAACTTTTGCCCGGGACCACAAGTATACTTATAAATATAGATGTCCAGTCTCTAAAATTCAGATGAAAACGCAATGAGTTATTAACAATGGTAATTTCGCTTATTATCTAACAGAGAAAACCTATTTGTACAAAATAGTTAGGTAGATTATTGTTATGTAAAAGCAAAAAACATTACATTGCGGTTATTATTCAATATTATAACTCGAGTAAGCCATCAAAGAGACAGCAAGAACGAATTTTATTATGATTCAGTTACGTGCACTTTGTATAAACATAGTTTCGTAATAGGACGAAAAAAATTATTATGTAACTTCATAGCAACTACAGATTATGACGTTACCTAGCGTTACCTTCATTCAAACGACTCATATACATAAAACTGTATGGTTATTAACTTTTGCCTTTAAATTTTATGAAAACAGTCTGTGGCGTTTCGGAAATGACTGAATGAATGAATGGGAAATACGCCAAATAACATGAGTTTTTCCGTAGTGATACGATATCACAAAGCGTCATTTGAATGTTGAGTTTAATATGTGCATTAGATAGCAGCCAAAATATACATACATACGCCTATAAATCCCGAAGTAATTTCGTAATAGAAAAACCTAATACAACTTACCAAGCCCAGATCTCAGCCAGAAGTCGTACCGTGTACGCCATTACAACTTTGCCACTGAAGCAGTCATTAAAAATTACTAAATAGGTAGTATGTGAGTTTTTAAACATAGAACCAGAATGCAGTTTTGACTTCACCACGAATGGACCGATGTATCAGGGATAGTAGAACTATCTCACAAAAAACGACGTGAAAACATCACGCCGCTGCGTTTCGTACGATAAGGTATATTTTTGGAAGCTCAAATCGTCTCATTTCCAATCCCCATTGCTTTAGGGTTAGCAAACACCCATGATTCTCCTGATGGTGGTAGACATCTCTTACAATCAGATGTAGGTGACCATACTCTCTCCCATATCCATAACAAACTTTTAATATGTATTTATTCTACCCTGCAGGTGTAATGCGTTTTCACTCACTTCGCACGGATGGTTTAGTGAAACTGCTGTCACACAGTGCCATGTCGTGTTTAATTGTGGGTACTTTCTCACGAACACATTAGCACATGTTTCTGTTAACTGCAGTGGGTATACGCCGCCATTTTTATTCTTACTTGAAAATAATGTATTTTGTAGTGATAAGGCCTTGTAAAGTAGATTATCTTATAGAACTGGTGATTTAATCCTAATTATCGAAGTATCTCACAGAATGAAGTCCCTTATATTTTTTTATTTTGATCTTTTGTCACATGAGTTTCCGGGGTTTGGAATTTGTACCCAACATGGCGTCTAGCTCAGCATTTATCATACATAGAAAAGAAATAAACTCTGCATATTTCGGATACTCTTTTTGCACCTTTGTCCGCACAGGCGTGAACGAATGTTAAGAATTTTCCTTTTTAGTCCCATTAAATTAATTTTGCAGACACGCCATTCTTGCATTGGGCAGCGCCGTTTACACAATACCATTTTTAGCTCGCTAATTTAGTCTCTAAAAGTATCAGACGAATGCAGTTTCCAAATTCGTCCAAATCCTTGCACGTCGCGCCGCAAACAAGCAAACAAACCTCTTCTACCGTCTGGCGCTATTTGTAGATATAACAGAACTAATAATTAAAGCAAACATCAAAACGTGGCGCAGCTATTTTGTTTTCTTTTTGTCTGACGCCACAAGCGGGGCTTCTGTAAGTCTATCGGGGGGAAAACCCTCAAAATATGTATTAGTGATGCACATGTAATTATAAATAGCAGTAATAAAGAACTGGATTCAAAGAATAAATTTGCATATAGTTTTCTAATCTGAAAATGTTTTGCTCTACATATAGATAAGGTCCTAGATACAGTCTACTTATTTTAGACACTGCTTTTAAATACGGTTTAACGTGTTAGTTTCAGTGGTCTGTCTATTGCTATTGTTTATTTATTTTTCTGTACAGGAACTAGCAGAAAGTTTTATGATAATATACTTCCTCGTCGACATCTCTTAATCCGCACCTGTGAAGAGGTGATTCATAAGCCATATTGGCTTGTTGTTTCTAGTAAACCTCGGTGATATTATGCATCCGCTGCGACTGGCTGGGACATATAATATAGTCTATTTGTAAGTAATGTTATTTGACCATTAACGCGCTTAATAATTTTTCATACTTCCTCTTGTTCAGATTACTTCGGGAAGATGTTTTAAGTTCCTTTTATAAATGTAACTATAATGCTTGGTTGTGATATCACAATCTAATTAAAGATGATATGTGACAATTACGCATTGCATATCTTTATATATATAATTCTACTGTACGTGTGTATGTCACTGAACTTCTCCTAAACGGCTGGACCGATTTGAATGAATTTTTTGTATGCGTTTGGGTGGCGCCCTGGATGGTTTAGATTCACAAATCAGCCCGGCAGATGGCGCTGCAGTCGGTGTGGCGCTGCTTTTCCAGACAGGACGACGTCTGTCGGGCCCGCTAGTACTATATATAAAAACAACAACCTATAAGTAATTTAGTTTCCATTCTAATATTCAGAGTTCCTACCAGAAATAGTATATGCGGCCCGTTATAAACTAGATAAAAACACTGCAGTAAAGCGGTTGCACATCTTCACTGCATTTAAACTAAACAGCCCATGATCTAATTAGTGGTCGCAAGTTTTGCAAACATGCATTTCAAGCCTCGTGTAATGGGTTTATGGAACACGTTATGGCAAATACTACGGACGCGGATACTAACATCGATTAGCCTCAATTGCCTACAAGGCAACCCACCTAGCTATCTAGGATCTTACCTCTCTATCACAACTTCAATTTAACACATATGATAGACAAAGATACACAGTACTATTACAAATCGTCACATATTGGAATCGCCACTTATTCTATCAGCAACGCATTCCATTTCATACACAGAATGTAGGGAATAACAATAGCATTCGAATTTATTGCTAGGGCAGAGAAAGCGTGGATTTATTATGCATCTGATATGAGAATATAGGTTTGTATTTGTTAGTTATGTTGTGAGACTTCGGGCCAAATGGTAAAGGAGATTTTGTTACAGTTTTTTATGAAGGGTTCCCTATAATATTTTTAATACATAGACTACACGAAGGGACGCTATTGATTTGGATTCAACAATGCAGGAATCCGGAATATATATGTGTACTTGCCTTATCTAGAATTCAAACCAAATCAGATTCAAGGTATAATAAAAATGCTTTAACTTTTTTTTGCAGATGAGCAGACTGGCCACCTGATGGTAAGTAGTCACCGCTGCCCATAGACTTCTGCAAAGCCAGGGCATAGCAAAGTCGCTGCCTACCGTTGTGTTAACTATAATTGTTGCCCATTAATTTTCTTTCACAACAAAATGTAAAAGGGAATATTTCCTGCTATGACCCACATTTAAATTTTATTCGTGTTTACAATTTTAAACGTTTTAACTTATTTTAAGTTCAAAAGAGGTTTATACGAACGCGGAAGACAGTATAATTATAGCATTTCGTTCCATAAATTCTTGGAGGCGGATTTTATTGTTGGTGTCGCAACAGAAGTCGCGTTTTGATATGAAACAAATTGGTTCGAACAGATCGTTAGTTTGAAGCTGCGGGCGGTATTGCTCGACTGGTATGATCAGAATACTTGTTACTTAAATTATAGATACAGAAAATCATACCCAAAAGAAATAACTAAGATTCTGATTTTTCTCTAAAGTTTTCATTGCACATATTTTGCTTTATACGTAGGTTTATCATTTTATATATTTTCTTCTTTATATTCCATCTAAAAGTGGTCTGGAAATGACTATTATTATCGTTTAGAGCATTAAGACCGTCTGTGCTACACACTTTATGTAGTGTTTGTCTTACTTTTGTTGATTTCTTTATGTGATACCTCGGTGGCGCAGTTGCAATTGCGCATGCGTTACGACTGTTGTGCTGAGGTCTCGGATTCGATCACCGGATCGAGTAAAGTGATATTAAGGTTTTCTACTTAGATTCTCAGTATCAGACCAGAGTCTGGAATTATGTCCGGTACGATAGGCTCGCCCCTATCACATTATGGGACCGTAATAAAATCGGCGAAAAGTAGGTGTACAGTACCAGTGTACTGCCTACCCGTATGGGGATTACATGCTTGAGTGTATATGTTATGTGAGTAACAAAGAGTTGTCTATCTGTCTATATTATTAAATTATTTTTGTTATTTTAATTTGTTAAAATGGTTAAAACCAAATCGATATGAAGAGCGATTATTGACTGATCGATTACACATATATTTATTATGCAATTATTTTTTGTTGATCACGAAATCATGAAAAAAGTTTTAGTCGAACCAATATTAAAGATAGATTATCCTACTAGTTCTATTTCCTACACCTACTAAATTATAAATGTGAATGTGGATGTATGGATGGATGTATGGATGGATGTACGGATGGATGTACGGATGGATGTACGGATGGATGTACGGATGGATGTACGGATGGATGTACGGATGGATGTACGGATGGATGTTTGTTACTCAATCACGCTACAACGGCTGGACGGATCTGGTTGAATTTTGGCATATTATGGTCTGGAATAGCACATAAGCTAGTTTTAACCCGGAAAAATTTACAGTTCCCGTGGGATGGTTTAGCTTTTCACAGAGCAAGGCATCGACATGATTTTTTGCATAGTGGCAGTTTAGAGATGAGAACATGACATAGGCCACTTTTTATCTACGCTTCCTATAGGATAGCAAAATATAGAAAGGTGTAATAGCTTAAGATGCCTCCATGGATATACCTTTACGTCCAAAAATAACTTCCACGCGGGCGGAGCCGCTGGCAACATCTAGTGGTAAATATAAAGAAAACACGAGGGTTCCCATCACAAAAGCAATTAGAGCACGTCGTGTTGAAACCGCTTAACAATCGTATCGAGAGCAACAATAATCGCGGATTAATTGAAACAATGAAAACTTTCGTGGCGGTCTGATTAGCTACTATTGTTTGAATATTTCGAAGGAAATGTAAACGCTTTTCGTGTTGGTATTTTAATCACTCGTTTATTACACCGTCCCACTTCTGGGCACGACCGCTTGGGAGCAGTTAAGAACTTAAGCTTTATTTTGGTGTTATGCAGAGCACCTACTTCAATCAATAAACAAACCCAACGGTCATTCACATAGTTCTGACTCTAAACTAGGACAAACCTGCAATCGTGGGTTTTAAGAACTACGAGGAAATATGAAAAAATGTAAACAAACCGATATTTGGACCACACAATCATTTGGTATGGGAATCAAATCAATTAAAATCAAATCATTTATTTTGTAAATTAGGCCACTAGAAGCACTTTTTACATGTCATAATAATGTTAAAGTCTACTGGTGCTTCGGAAATGCCCACTGGTCTGAGAAGAAGCACCAAGAAACTCAGCCGTAGGTCTTTTGTAATTTGTCATTATAAAAGAAATTCACATATAAAATACATACATTCTTAAACAAGTCACATTTACATGAGACAAAAAATACGGTATACATGTCAATACGAGGCAGAGTCGTAAACGAGGCTATACAACCTGTTATTTAATTTTTCTAACTAACAATCGAACCTGCGACCTCTCGTTTCAAAGCCGAGCACTGTGTCACAAACGATGTCAAATTAGAAATATATGGTACGCATCTAGTTTACAAAGAGATGACCTTCATAAGACTCGTGTCTGATAATAATTAAATGACACACAACGAAGATCAAGTGCAATCCGTGTTAGGATTATTTCTTCATCGTAGTGACCAATGTCTTAGTCACAACTGAATACTGCTATATATTATTATGTGAGCTTCAGTAATCCCGATTTAATGAGTTGTTCAACTGACGGTAAGTGATCAAAACTGTCCATGAATACTTAGAAAGACGAAAAGGGACGAAAAGGAAATAGGAATAAAACACACAGCCTTTATTTACAAATAATACATTCTTTCTAATCTAAGCTCCATCTTGCCGTAGTTCACAACTTTCCTAACTTAAAAATAATAAATACACCCAACAGTCACACAAATAGTTCTGACCTCACACTAGATAATACCTGTATCGTGGGTATCAAGGACTACGAGGGACTAAGGTCCCACAACACCCAGACACGAAACGAATATCTGTCTGTCAAACAAACATTTGCCCCTGTGCGGGAATCGAACCCACGGCCTTTTCACAACCGGCTAGTCGTCCGCTGTGCCACGGAGGCTGTCAAATTATTATTAGCTGCAGCCATCACTGCAATTATGTATTGAGAAATTGTATCTAGAACTAGTTTTTGCGGTCGTATGATGCACGCGATTGCCATCAAAGACATTTCTCACTCACGCTTCTTTCTTTATGACTACGCCGTGATGTTTTGATATGGGAAAGAATCACGCCGTATCTTATTTTAGGGTGTGGAAAGTGTCTGAGTTTGAAATAGTCAAAGTCGCGAAGTAATGACCCTGTGTGTTTATTTACTCACACGGGTCATATACCATATCTAATGAGGCGGTGGCGGCTCGAAAGTCGTCGCAAAACACGGCTCAAGTAGCCATGCGCGACGTAATGTTTACATATAATTACTACATTACTACAAAGCGCGACTGTTATATAGAAAGTATAAAATGCACTCCCAATGCGTTCTTTATGAAAGGATGTATCAAAAATCCTTGTTTTCCTTTTATTTTTAATAGTGAAGACATGTCAATTTTTCGATGTTCATTTTGAAAATGAGTTTACGGAATAGACTCGCGGGATCATACAATTGATAAGGCAAGACTGCCTCTATGGCGCAGTTGTAATTGTGCATGCGTTACGACTGCTGTGCTGAGGTCTCGGGTTCGATCGGTTAAAGAGATATTGGGATTTTCTATTTAGAAATACATAGTATCAGCCCGGAGTCTGGAATATAGCCCGGTATGTCGATAGGCCCCTATCGCATTATGGGACCGTAATAAATTCAGCGAAAAGCGGTTGTAGTTTAACAACTAGTATAACTACTAAAGAAGCACGTGTATGCGGCCGCCCGCTACTAGCCGTTTAGTTAAAATTGCTCTAACAGTATCTTCATTCCCAAGATCTCCTTGCATATTCACACATATGCGTGCGGCTGTTAGATACAGTATGAATATCGATATTTGATTGAATTCTCCAAGTACTAAAGCTACGTTCCATATACAATCTGATGGTACTAAGTTGCCGCATGCCGCCACGTCGGTCGGCCCATTTCAAACCACTATAATCTTTAGCCAGCTCCTTTGATCTATCAATCAACGATTAGCTATGCGCGTGCGCAGCTGGAATTTGACCGCACTGGCTTAGTAGTGTACCGTTTTAAAGTTACTAAGATAGTAGCTTATGTAAAGGATATGTTGATGTTACGGTTTTTGTATGAGAGAAACCGACCTGGGTTGGGTATTTTCTTTGCTTATTTCAACGGCTGTTAGCTGAAACTGCTGCTTGCTTATAAGCACTGTTTAGTCTGTTTTAAAGCACATTGAAGGCAGTGAAGTTATTAGACGTTGTTATTAAATATTATGGGACTCAACTATGTTATGGTCTCAAGTTAATGAGCGCAGTAGTGCCATGCAGTACTTTGTATTTTGTAAATAAAAGTACTGAGTGCCATTGCTACTGTTAATAGACAAGCATGGTACTACCATCAGACGAGCGATCTGCTAATATTGACCTTCAGTTGTATCAATAAAAGATTGACCTTTAAATGTAAGTATTATTTAGGTTAAGACAATAACCGTTTTCAATTACAACAAAAATGCTACGTTTATAAATAATAAAACAGCAGAGATTCTTTTCTCTCTATCTGTTGATTTCAACGTCATGTAAAACGGCTGAATGGAATTCGATGAAGGTTTTGCTGTAGAATAAAGTGAAAATTATGATTGTTTCCTGAAAAAGACACGGGGGCGGAGTCGCGGGTAACTCTAGTTTATACATCTCATGAGTTGAAGTTTGGAAGCTGATTAGACTGGCATAAAAACGGCTACGTTTTATTAGTGCTAATGTAGTGGAGCAAGATTGAAAAATATTTTGTTTGCGATTAGTTATATTATTTTCTGGATCAGAAGATTACATGTCGTTATAGTCTCACGTATATAGTCAACATTAAATATATTAATCTACAGTCTATATACATTACATGTTGCAACACGAAGTAATCTCACCACATCAAATCCTTAGTTACACTAACGCCTACTCGCATTTGTGTAATACTTTTAAAATGTTGTGCATCCGCTCACAATAAGATAAGATAATAATCTCCAGATGTTGAAACGTATGAATATTGTGCTTCAGAGTATGTGAAAACAGTTCCAGTTTGTTTCTAATATCATTTAGTAAAGTTAAGCCAGAATTTTTCCGATCGCTCCTATATGTCTTTTAAATGGGAACACCCAAAAACTCCGAAATATTTTATTCCGAATTTCGATAATCCGATTTTCAAAAGTCCGAAATTCATAATACCTAAGAATTATTATAATGTATATTATTAAAAATCACGTAATTCATTTTACCGAAACTCGTTAATCCGATTTGTTTGATTTTCGATTTACATAAGTCCGAAGAATCTAATGTTCGATGGGTTTCCGGTCCGGTCGGTTAGGTTATGTTAGAACAGTGACCATTAAAGCGCGAAGGTGACCGAGCGAAGAGAGCGTGCCGCGGGAGTGGCCGCCGAGCGCCACATCCCTCTATTATTGTTGTATAATTACTCGATCTATTGAAAATCGGTAATGTTATATTAGGAGGCATTATTAACGGTAGGCAGCGGCTTTGCTGTGCCCTGGTATTGCAGAAGTCTATGGGCGGTGGTGACTACTTACCATCAGGTGGCCCGTCTGCTCGTCTGCCTATCGAGGCACTAAAAAAAAAAAAATAGGAGTTTTGAATCATTCGGAATTATGAAAATCGGTATTTTGAAATTCGTATTTGTGACTTCCGGAATAAAGTTTTTCGTATTTATGTATATTTCTCATTCATGCTCTCTGCTCTTTGTCCGACTCTAGCTGACCCTTAATGCCTAACACAAATCAATGATTAACATGGTGCGTATTTAATTTATTTTTACGTTGCCTCTTCGGACCACTTTGATGTATGTTAGTTGTGAACCAAAGTTTAACATATATCCATGAAAGCAGTATAAAGCAGAACAAAGGTATAAGTATTAGAAACAAGTTTAAATTTCCGGATGTAACTTATATCGCAACTGACCCGTAGATCTGTCTTAAAATACTGGCACTCTTTTGGTATTCGGGACGTGTCTTCCTCGACCCAGTTGAGGGTTGAATACACCTTGGGTGTTCCTATCATACATATGGACACGTGTCCAAAGGATTCAATTATGATATCAAAGCAAAGCCGATATTTGCGAAGACAATAGTCACTTCGTTTTATCACGTTCGATGAGGTGCATTGACCCCGCTGCATCAGGCATTCGATACTAGCGGCTCAAGTTACATTGTAAAGGTTTTGTCATAATGCATACTGATGCAAAACATTTAATGCATGAGGTCATCGATTGATTAGTCTATAATATTGCTGGTTAGGTGGCCTATGAACCGTGTCTTGGATAAGATAAGGTCGAGTATTATTTTTTTAACTGTAACTTTCCCTATGTTTACCTTCTGTAATTGGAGTGGTAAATGTTAAAAAATGATTTCCTTATTAAAATTGATTAAATAGTTATATAACTTAAGACTAAATACATTTGAAGAAATTACAGCTACTTGTTTACTATATTACTAACGATCCAAGTACGAAAAAACACTATTGAATACAATATTTATAAATAATTTCAAGTCTCTAACCCCAGCCGTTTTGGCTGTGCGTTGATCGATCAGTCAGTCAGTCAGTCAGTTTCTTCTTTTATTTATACAGATAATATATTTACCTTGCCTTCATTTTATTATAAATATCTATTGAAGTTTCCAATTCAATTGTTTTAAAGAATTTATTCTACTAATATTATAAATGCGAAAGTTTGGATGGATGGATGTTTGTTACTCAATCACGTTACAACGGCTGGACGGATCTGGTTGAAATTTGGCACAGAAATAGATTATAGTCTGGAATAGCACATAGGCTACTTTTTATCCCGGACAAATTTACAGTTCCCGTGGGATAGTTTAGTTTTTCACAGAGCAAGGGATCGACATGATTTTTTGCATAGTGGTAGTTTAGGGATCAGAAAATGACATAGGTCCCTTTTTATCCCGGAAAAATGCACGCATCCGATGGGATAGCAAAATATAGAAAGGTGTAATAGCTTAAGATGCCTCCATGGATTGTATACCTTTCCTTCCAAAAATAACCTCCACGCGGGCGGAGCCGCGAGCAACATCTAGTAACAAAATATGTTGAACATAATTTTAATGTTACCGTTAAAAGTTGCAGTTTGTTACATCAAATCAAATTCGCTTCGAAATAATTTGCCAATTCCGTTACGAAATTCGCTGTGACTTTAATAGATTATTCTGTAATGCCCCAATCATCGCTTTAATGATGTCATTGACCACCGAGGCAAATTATTTCAATTGTTATTTTAATTATTCAAAACTAAATTTTGCTTGCGGCTCCGATCGCGGAATAGTCTATTCCTTAGTATAACTCTTTTTCATCATATCGAAAAATAACGTATGGCACTCAAGGAAAGTGTAGCTTCCTATTTTTGAAAAACAGAATTGGACCCCTATTTGAGATAAATCGAAAATCGATACATGTGTAAAAAGCTTAATAAATGGTTACTCTGCAGAACATGCACGTGGTTTAGATTTCAGATGAAGGCGAACATAGCGTCATATTATCAACTTGATAAGTACTTACCTTTTAAATAATTTAACGGTGCAGTGGTGGTCAATCAAAAATATAAAAAAAGAACAAACTAATAAATAAATTATTATATCACGCAAATTAATAGACGTTATATACGCACAAACACCCGCAATACACACACAGAAATTCACATAAATTAACGTTTATACATACACACAATCCATACAATTCCTTAATTTCCCAATCTCTTGAACTAAAGATAAAATAAAAATAACAATAATCGAAACTAATGACAGACTAGGCTGCATGGTTTTCCTTTGTCCTAGTAAGAAACAGAAGAAAATTATACAATAAATATACAGACTTTATTTCATTTTCTAGACTTTTATTATATATATTTTAAAAATGGAACGGAGATTTGCACTTAAGTTATTTCTTTTTAAATAAACAAAATTTTCAATAAATATTTTTTTGTAATTGTGGCGTCGGGAATGATTTGATATATTTATTACTAGATTTTCCTAGTCCTACGGTAGTTGGCGGTACGGTAGTTTGTACGGTAGTACAATAGCCTACAATGATGAACCATTGACTTTGGGTGTACGACAGTACAACCACAATCATAGTACAAAAGATTTAGCGTATGCCCAGACAATACTCAAAAGTCACTCGCTTCCTATGTGAATGCAGTACAAACAATGCCCATTGTATGGTTATTACCATTTCACCAATTACATATACCACACTCTCTATACGCTATGTATGTGAGAAATATTTCTATGTGGAAATTGTATTTTTTGAGGCGGCAAACTTTCAAAGACTGACGAAATGAATATATTAAGTATCGAAAGTACATCCTTTGAAAGATTTTTTCGCTTAAATGACATTTCTAATATAACAAATTTATTAAATTTGAAAATCTATGCAATAAATGTACTCATACATATACACTCACGCGTGTAATCCCCGAAGGGGTAGGCGACGTGTAACCAGTACAGCCACTTTTCGCCGAATTTATTACGGTCCCATAATGTGACATGGGGCGAGCCTATCGCCATACCTGGCACAATTCCAGACTCCGGGCTGATACTGAGTATTTCTAAATAGAAAAACCCAATATCACTTTACCCGACCCGGGGATCGAGTCTGCGACCTCAGCACAGCTGTCGTAACGCATGCACAATTACAACTGCGCCACCGAGGCAGTCGATAATGTACTAGTACGTATAAAGTGTAAAAGCCTCCATGGCGCAGCGGGCGACTAGCCATCTGTGAAACGAGAGGCCGTGGGTTCGCTTCCTGCACCGAGACAAATGTTTGTGTGACAGACGGATGTGTGTTTCGAATCTGAGTCTTGTGAGACCGCAGTCCCGCATAATTGTTGATACCCACGATACAGGTTTTACCTAGTGTGGGGTCAGATCTATGTGTGTGACTGTTGGGTGTATTTTTTAATTTAAATAAACAATGAATACTATTTAAAGGTCAAACTTCTTACAAGTGAATGTTGAAGCTTCATTAAAGAGTATTCTTTAGCAATAGGCTTGAATATTTCATCTCTTAAAATACGAGGTCTCTGGACCGATTCATTTGAGCTTGCGATGCGAAGCTTGAATGTTAAATTATCAGATTCGTTATAGACACGAACAAAGTAGCGAAATTGTATTTATATCGAACTAGATGTTGCTCGCGGCTCCGCTCGCGTGTAGTTTATTTTTGTAAGAAAAGGTATACAATCCATGGAGGCATCTTAAACTATTACATATTTCTGTATTTTGCTATCCCATGGGAAGAGTGCATTTATCCAGGATTAAAAGTAGCCTATGTCATATTCTGATCCCTAAACTACCACTTTAATATATAAATATTAATAAAATAAATCACGTCGATCCCTTAAACATTCGCATTTATAATATTATAGTAGGATTAAAACAGTTACAACGATCTACAATGAATGAATTTCGAAGACATTTATGTAGAATTTGGTCAAAATATCGTCAGGAAATTATTTGTTCTGGAAAATATGACTTTCCTAGAGAGGCCGTGTAAATGGCAAGGTGGCGTAAACAACCGCAAACGCTTAGTCAAGGTGGACTTACCGACAACTATACACACGGTGAAAGATCCAGACCCCATTGGCTCATTTCAGCAAGACGCACTCCAGGGTCTGCTTCTATAGGTAATAATAATAAATAATACTAGCCTTGTAGTAAACACTGTCCCACTGCTGCGCACGGGCCTCCTTTACTAATGAGAGGGGTTATAAGCCTAAGTACACCACGCTGGGCTAATGCAGGTTGGTAGACTTCAGATACCTTTGAAATATTCCTATAAGAATTCTCAGGGACGTAGTTTTCCTTCACAGTTAAAGCAAGCGCTATTAACAATAAATATACACGTAACTTTAGAAAAGTCTGAGGTGTATGCCATTTGGACTGGTTTCGAACATACGACTTTCGCATCGACAGTCTGTAACACTACCAACTAGGCTATCGCTGCTATGAGTACATCCAGCTAGTTTAGGCCTGCACAGGACGCGATGTCTCTGCGGTCGAAAGTATACTTGGACTGTACTGTACTCAGGTGCAATGATAAATTTACGTTCCAGTATAAAAAAAAACAGAGGAATGGAAATCCATTATTATGGGTTTCGATGGCGTTATCCGTATTTATGTTTGAAATTATAAAGTTTTATCAATCCGCTAGGGGCGCTGTACGGGTTTGCAAACATATTATTGAAAAAAAACCGGTGATGCTCTAGGCCCTAGGGGCTCAGATGAGACGCCAAATAGCTGCGCAATGCTATGATAAGGAGCTATTTGACCGCGACAACTACTTCACAAAATTCACTTTGCGTATTTTACCGAAACACAAGTTGCTATTGACTTGCCTATCCCTAGAGATCGTAGTATTTCGTAAGAGTTGACAAACAGGTAGTTTCAAAAGCCGCTTACGGTTTTAGCAGACATGTGTTAAAATATTCAAATAGCTATTCTAAGCCCTCGCTCATAAATAATATTTATACCCTAAAGGCAGACTTCCGCACCGAACATCAAACGCAAGCGTGACAATCGTTTGTAATGTGCACAGTAAATGTATGGAAGATCATCTAAAGCATCGTCACTAATGCACGGCGTCACTGGCTAATTATGACGTTCAGAGACTCGTTTAACGCTTGACGCGATAAATACAAGTTTACTTTCTTTACCCAGATGCTCAAACTAAATAATAATATTTGACCTGATAAAATATTGAATTGTGTTATTTGACGTAAAAGAGAAATCTCTTAACACAAGACTATAAATGAAAATTATGAAAGTTTGGTGGATCTTCGCCTATCATGCTTAAGTCCGTCCGAAGTTTTGCAATCACATTCCTATGTTTGTCTCAATAATATTCTGGCTACTCTTTCAAAATAAAGACTAATTTTATTTTGAAGATTTTTATGCCATAATCGTGGCAAACAAGCTTACGGTCCGAATGATGGGAAGCGGTTATCATAGTATATGGACGCTTGCAACACCAAGTGCAGCACATGCGCGATACCCACTTTTCATGAACCTATTTACTCTCTTCTTGAAGAACCCCATACTGTAGTCCTCTTGGATAACGTCGACAGGGAGCTCATTCCACAATCGGAGCGTTCGCGGGAGGAAATCCCCCCGAAACCGCATTGTGCGCGACCATTTAGGCACGAATGTGTGAGGATAAACTCCCTGTCGATGGCGAGCGGTGCGATGGTAGAAATTGGCCGTGGGCATAATGTCAAACAATTCCTCGGAACACAACCCACTATACAAACGGTAGAACACACAAGGAGGCTATGTCTCTCCTCAGACTTTAAGGCTCGATATCGTTTGTGAGTTTGTTTTTTGAAGGTAAATTAAAGGAGTGTTAATACACAGAATATTTGTTAAGATACAATTGTTAATAAAAACGGGTTAACTTTAAATGCCTTTAGCATAGTCAAGTCTCCCTTCTCGTCTATTTTTCTTTAGCAACACTGTCACCCCGTATTGTTGCAGTTGTCAATGAAATCACATCGCTTCTGGCCGACCATTGTCCGAATCAAATGACCCGAGAACACAAAGTCGAATCGAAATGCAATCACTTCCTCGTTGACAATGAATTATGCAATTTAAATCAACGGTGAAGTTGAATTTTGCAAGGAGGTCAAATTATTTTAAATGTTGTGGATTTTTTTTTATATCTTAATCTGGTGTTCAAGTAGGTCATCTGATGGTAAGTGGACGTTTATGAACATATTAGAGTAATGGTTATATCGTCTGGTCTACCTGAGTAGTTAGTAAAATAAGAATTAATAAGTAATATTTTGAAATAAAACGAAGTTTACGGATTATATCGCGGTTTATAAAACGTAAACTTCGTTTTATATCAATGTATAATATTCGCGTAAATATAAGAAACCAGTAAGTAATATTTTTATTCTGGTGTACAATAAAGCATAAATAAATAAGTTACCCTTCAAATATTACTACAATTTGTTGGTAGTAGGATATTCAAATCCGCCCGGATAGCGACCACCGTATATAGGGTGTAAAACCCGCCATAGTGGCACACGCAAGTGTGTCGCATTCCGGTGTCAGCCAATATTTTTGTCGGGGGTCTAGAGTTGGGGTACGATGTTTGCCCATGTTGCGGCTTTCTGAGTACTCTACACGAGGGTCTTAGACCCTCGACCGCTTCTTCACCTCCTTGCCCGATGGCATAGTGTGAAGAAGCTACACAGCAGGCTGGCATGATTGTGTTGAGTAGCGAGAGATCTCGCTACTTGATACTATAACTGGACGGCACTCCGCTTCCCATCAGGTGCAGTGTGGTCACTTTGCCGTGCCAGGATAAAAAAAACTTACGAAATAATATGTACAATATTTTAATTATATTTTAAATGTCGGATTTACACAAATATATATTCAACTAACTGTTGCTCGCGGTTCCCCAGAAGTATACAATCCAAGGAATTGTCTTCTGCACTGTGGCACCTATAGCGATTGTCCAGCCTCTCAGGGGTTGTGCCTGAATCTTGAGATTGCATCTAAAGAATACCCCATAAGTTTAACCCTACTTTGCCCCTTTTAGGGATGATTTTTTAAAAACGTTGAAACACGTATTTCTTTATTTCCTACCAAAAGCCTAAATATGAATTTACAGATCCCTAAGTCGAGGAATTATGGATTTCCCATACAAATTTTAAACTCTTATTTGACCCCTTTCAAGGTTGTTTTTTGAGAAAAACGATGAATTATGTCCTTCTCCAGGATATAATCTATTCCCTTACCAAATTTCATTACAATCCGTTCAGCCGTTTAGTCGTAAAGAGGTAACAAACAAACAGAGTTACTTTCGCATGTATAGTATTAGTATGGATATGCTATTTCAAGAGACTTACGGCTGAGTTTCTTCGTGTGTTTTGTCAGTATAAAGGACATTTGCTCCAGTATAGTGTTTTATATGCAATTATTTATGTAATTGTCGTTCAAAAATGTACGTAGCAACTGACTTATATAAACGTTTTGATTTTATTTTCTTATTAGGCTTTCTTTTAAAGGACATCGGTAAGAAGACTGACTTTCACTCGCTGTACACGACGACAACTAAACGTGTATTTTTTGTGGTACGCTGATTGAGCCGACTCTTAATTAGGAGGGACTACGACCCAACAACACCCAGACCCGAAACAAATATTTGTGGGTCACATCTGGGATCGAACCCGCGGCGTCTCGTATCACAGCCGATCACTCGTCCACTGCCCCACAGAGGCCGTCAATTACATATAATAACTGTATATTTTTGTACTGAAATTAATATATAATACATATATGTAACTATTATTTATTAAAAAAAAAGGTTTTATTGAAGGACTTTCTGAACGGATCTCCTTGCATACGGGAAGAATATGGAGAAACTTAGACGAGTGGCATCCCTACCATAATGTATACATAGGTATAATAAAACAACGGAGCCTGTCTGTTAATATCTGTAAGCACGGCTGAATCTATTTCGATCTAGTTTCCAAAATGAAACTCCAAATCGAATATACAACTGTTTCATATAAAATTAAAGTAATTTATATCTCCGCAAATTGCTGGGTTGTTTTTCATCGCTTACGTGATTCTTTAAAGGTTTATCTCTGAACCACTATATTGTCATAATCACCACGTTTGTATATTTATTGGTGCCTTTCATTTCTCTACGGATGTACGCTTTCTATTATTTAATATATTTTTGTTGTTGATAGAAGTTATATAGTCAAGGCATCTACAGTGAAGGTACCTACCGTGTCTAAATAAATTCATTCCATTATTATCAGATATATGCTATCAGAATAAAACAAAATTGTTATACCGTAAAAACTATTAGTATGTTTTAAGTTTTTATCAAATAAAAAAAACGTATTTGTACACTTGTACTGTATTTGTCATATTATAATATATATGAAAATAAATACAATTTATTTTGCATAAAAATCCAAACTAAAGTTTTTTTTTATTCTGGCGCTGCAAAGTGACCACACTGCACTTGATGTTAAGCGCAGTGCCGTCCAGAAAGAGTATCAAGTAGCGAGAGACAGTCTATCCCCCGCTACTCAACACAATCATGCCGGCTTGCTGTTTAGCTTCTTCATATTACGCCTAAAGGACCCAGGATCATAGGAGGGAGGGAACACGGTAGCTGGCAAACTGTTCCACAGCTTGATGGTGCGGCAAAAATAGTTCGTGACATTTATATGTACACGTGTTTAGCACGTAATTTAATATTTGACTTTTCAATAAAGTAATAAATAATAAGATTGTATCAGGCCATTTACATGCACTGTAGCACAGATAATACAAAATAAATGTATTTTTTACTATTTAACATACATATACACACACGCCTTTAATCCCCCAAGGGGTAGGCAGAGGTGTAACCAGTACACCCACATTTGGCTGAATCTATTTCGGTCCCATAATGTGATAGGGGGCGAGCCTATCGCCGTACCGGGTACAAATTCCAGACTCCGGGCTAATACTGAGAATTTCTAGGTAGAAAAACCCAATATCACTTTACCCAACCCGGGAATCGAACCCGAGACCTCAGCACAGCAGTCATAACGCATGCGCAATTACAACTGCGCCACCGAGGCAGTCATATTACTATTTAACATTCGAACACCTTTTTATGAACACAGAGTTCATTAAACAGTAACGTAATCATGACTCATACATGTCTATAATTAACATGTTCAACCCAGACGTTCAGGCAGACTCACAAATGAGAAGAACAAACGAGTAGTTCAAACTGCTTTCTACATGACAAGGAGTGGCTGTGTGGCAATTAGTGGTCACAATGGACACACAATGCTTTGTTAACTGAACAGTAACTATTGTACTTGAGGCTGACTTGAGAAGTATGGTTGAAATTTATGCATTGCACACGTTACCTCACATGTTGTTCAAATTGTAAGAAACAGTATAACGAGCCCTAATATAACGATTTCCTCGATTTAACAAATGCTGTGAAATCCTCTGGAACTGTCAGAAAGTGTTAATGCAAAATATACCTTTAGATTACGAGTACATTTGTCAAAAACCTCTTTGTAAAGAATTTCAATCATTGTAGAATATAAATAAAAGTATAATTTACCTCTATTTAACGAATTTTCTCAAAGTTTAACCCTAATTTTTAATCACACAAAATTCCACAACAACAACAGCTATTCATTTTCTTACCTTGTTAAAATGAAACGTAGCCCAACCAAACATTGTATAAACGAAATTCGGCGAAAAGTGGGTGTACTGGTTACACCTCTGCCTACCCCTTCGGGGATTACAGGCGTGAGCGTATAATGTACAATCTTATCTTACACTAATTATAGCATTTTTTTTCGAAAAAATCTTCGGCCCTGATTCTTTAAATTGATATAACTTTTTTATTTATGAACCGATTCGAATAAAAAATACCCTAAGTCCTAAGTGAAGCTTACCACAATACAATAGTGAAAACCACACCCAAATCGGTTCTGCCGTTTCTGCGATTAGCGCGCACAAAGGCACCAAAACAGACAGACAAAAATTCTGAAAATCATTGATTTGAGTTCTATTGCGTTAATAAAGACCCCCAATCATAGTTTTTCTCATATATCTTCCATGTACAGACAGCGATCAGTTACACATATATTATATGTATAGATTACTTGGTATATCAAATATTTTCTGATTCCCTTAAGCTTAGTTTTTTGATTAGGGTTTTTTTTGTATTCCAAGCTGTTGATAGCTGTGTCTACAGCATGAATGGGACGGCTCGACCGAGTTATTATCACTGTCTCATATAAAACCAGCTTGAAGTAACATCTTACTTTTCGCAAGATGAGTGAGATGCGACAGCCTCCGAGTCGTAGTGGGCATGTAGTCAACTGTGAATCGAAAGGCCGTGGGTTCGATTTCCGCCTTGCCGATTGTGGCCTTAGTTTTGAATCATTTTTTATTTAATTTTCGCAAAGGTTTTTTTTCGTATTATTTTAAATTGCGTATCAAATAATGTACAAAATAAAACACAGGAAACTGCCCTTTACGAACGGAAGGCGGTTCAAATCGTGTGTGGTAGATTGACACTCACCGGATTATGCCCGAGACGTGGTCGGAAAAGTTATCACCAATAAATCAGTTGAAGATTAGGTGTATGACGGATAGATAATACTATCAAAAGGATAATATTTGAAAATTTCCATTGAGTTGTTTTTATATTGGCATAAAACAATATGTCGAAATATTATTTTTTGTGTGTATTTTCAATATGTGGTAGGCTATTGAAATATTATATACGCTGGTGGTAGGATATTCATATCAGCCAGGATAGCGACCACCGTACACAGGGTGTAAAACCCGCCATAGTGTCACACGCAAGTGTGTCGCATTTCGGAATCAGCCTGTGTAAATCCGGTTTTTGTCGGGGGTCTAGAGTTGGGGTACGATGTTTGGCCGTTTTGCGGCCTTCCGAGTACTCTGACACTAGACCGTCGACCGCTTCACCACCTTCTTGCCCATGGCGTAGTGTGAAGAAGTAGGCCGGCATGATTGTGTTGAGTAGCGGGGAATAGATTATCTCTCGCCTCTCGATACTCTAATTGGACCGCACTGCGCTTACCGTCAGGTGCAGTGTGTGGTCACTTTGCCGTGCCCGGATAAAAAAATGCATTGGAAATATTTTAAGTAGCGTAAACCACTTAGTGAAATTTAGTATAATTTCTGAGTTCGATGCTTTGTACGGTAAAATTCCCTTAGGCGGAAAATATAATGTTCTCCCTATTGAATTGGTGTCAAGAGATAAGCTCACAATCGTATCCCTAAGAGTAAGTAGGCACAGGTACCCCACGTTTACGTAAGGATCCTATCACTAAATCCATGTAACGTATGTGTAATTTTTTCAAATTTAAAATCTTGAAACAAAGTGTTATTCTCAAGACCCCATTGGTTCCTTAGAGTAGGTGACCAGAAATAGACGGCATCAAACGCTCGTATCTTGCACAAAAAAGTTTGCCAATTGGTCGGTGTGGGCTTCGTACACCCACAAATAATTTTGCATCACAAATGCAAAATGTAATCACGTCGCTTTGGTTAAATACTCCTAGGTTTCTACATCTGTGTAAGTTAGGGTTGGCAACCCCGAAATACAAATACACCAGGATTTTTAGTTTTTGAAGTTAGAAAAACCAGGACAATTCTATTTAAAAACAGGACGCATCTTTTGCGAGCCGAGATGCAGCCAGGATTGCAAAAGTAGTGTGCTAATTTTAAAACCCAGGACGCTGCTTAAAAACTATCCAGGACGTCCCAGGACACTCTAAAAAGCAGGACATGTCCTGGGAAAACAGGACGGTTGGCAACTCTAGTGTAAGTTACTATATACAATAGAGTAGTTGACACGATTTTTTAAATTAATTAAATCAACAAGTTACATTACCCAAAACATATTATCGAAAGAATTTTGTGAAGTGAACAAAAATAAGTAAATTAGACGCTATTCAAATCTGCGCGAAGGGGTAATTGCCAAATGACAGTAAAAAGATGCATGATATGCCCGTGACGTCACGGTTCTCAGAATGCCCATTACTGTGCCGTTGTGCGAGGGAGATAGTGATATGTTGCCACTATGCAACCATTTTTGCTACACTTATTTAAAATAAATAAGGTAACCTCAATTTTCAAGCAATTTTGATTCTGTTTTCGCACAAGGGTTTCTTTTGCTTATTATATTCGGTTGCATATCGGATAATGTACAAAAACACAGGAAACTACCCTATTGTCTCATACAAATAATACACTTCTCAATGATAATCACACATATTGTTGGCAAAATAAGAGTACACTCTTTATCTCTATGAAAGTGATAGACATATGGATGTTATTTTTTATTCCATTTATGATAAAAAAATATGAGAACACCGATATAAATAGAACTTGATGAACGAAGTAAATGTATAGCTTGTCGCGACACTGACAGCCGAATACGATAAGATTATACTAAAGTATTATTAAAGTCGCAAGACATCGACATTTTGTTATTGTAGACAGCTGTATAATTAATATGTATACATAGACACACACTCAAACCTGCATTCTATGGTGGTAGGTAGAGGCTATTGAATGCCACAATCTACGATCCCGACTCTTTTTTCGCCTCTTCTATTCAAAATCATTTTATACATTTAGATGATTAAAGATATTCCTGACCTGCCTCTTAAGGGAAATAAGTTTTCAAGGAAATGTATATAAAGAGATAATATGTTATAAAACAGTATGTCTTTGAAAAGAAAACCTGAACATAATGTATATTATGGATCTAATAATAATAAATTTAATATAAGACGGACACAAATAATCAGCCACATTTTAGCAGAAATCGTCGTGAGTTTGAGAATTTAAATAGTTGTAGAATATATGCTGATAAGCTGGGTAACGGTAAATAGTCTATCTACATAGTAGTTTCCCCGTAACCTCGTTCACGAATTTCTGTCAAGAAGCTTCAAATGTAAGGGCGCATTTAAAGCTTTCTGTATGAATAAAAACATTACTGTTGAGACATTGGGTATCGGCATAAATTGTACGACTTTAAGTTAAATTCAAAAGTGGTTTTTCTGAAGCTACGGGCAGAACCTAGTAATCGATAAATATACATAATAACTAGCCCTGTATTAAACATTGTCCCACTGCTGGGCACGGGCCTCCTCTACTAATGAGAGGGGTTAGGCCTTAGTCCACCACGCTGGCCTAATGCGGATTGGTAGACTTTACATACCCTCGAAATTCGTATAAGAATTCTCAGGTATGCAGGTTTCCTCCCCATGTTTTCTTTCATCGTTAAAGCAAGCGATAATCAACATTTAATACACACGTAACTTTAGAAAAGTTAGAGGTGTATGCCATTTGGGTTTCGAACATACGACTTAAGTCTTGTCAGTCCATTCAACCAACTAGGCTATTGCTGCTATATAAATATACATGTATTAGGATATTTCCTATTATTAGTAATACTGAAGGTATAACGGAGGTATTTAGGAAGTCTCCTACTAACTAGGAACTAGTCAGTTGGGGGTAGTTAATAATGACAACCAAAGTGGGAGTAGTAAATGTTTAATATAAAACGGTGTGCCTTCCGCGCTCCGGTGCTCAGTTCAGTTGAGTGGAAGACTAGACGATAGCCAGTATATTCGTCGTTCGCGGGGCAGTAAGTAATTGTAAATGGTTCAATGGCGTTGTTCAGTTTAAAAGGGTAATGCTGGTAGATTAATTATAAAGAGAAGCCTTAAGTGAATCCTGACATGCGTGTGTGTTAATATTAAGCACTGAGATGTGTAACAGTGCCGTGTAAATCAATCAATAAATTATAAACATTGTATTTGTGCCTTTTAAATATCCATCTTGCATAGTTTTGTTGATGTTCCTAACACATGTTATGCGAAAAAGTCAATGTGTGCTTTTGTGGGTTGAACCTATTACCATAGTCTGGTAATTCGTTCCACTTACCACTATGCTACCAACAATCCGCTTTACAAATCGGTTTTTATATATCTGCCTCCGTAACACACTTTAGTTCCAGTTTATCTTTTATAACGATTTATCATGATAAATATGCGTTTGGAGCAATGCATTGTTCTAACTATCTGATGACAGCTGTCGTACGATGCGATAAGATGGGCATTATAACGGATTCCCGAGTATTACTTTTGACAAATCCTTTCTCTTTGGCGTACGTCATTTGCCTTCGGATTAGTGGGCCTCCGAAAGGAGCGATCTTTGTTGGCGTAAAATTACATAGGTTTGAATTTCGTATTATACTTACTTTGCTTTGTCCTTATAGGCATTGAACAGAGTTCCACATCATATAATAGACTACTTAAAAGGTATGAAAGAACTACTTACAGCTTATTGGCTAGGGCATTAATCAAAAATATTTTGATGGATTAACCCATTAAAAAAGTATTAACACCTCATCAACATCGTGCACACTACTACGTACAAGAAACGAATGAATTCATATAACTTTTAATTTAAGAAAAACACTACATATTTATTTTAAACAAGTTAACAAAAAGTTAATAATTAATAATATGTTTTTTTTAATTATCAGCCGCCACGGCTATGCGATACCTCGACATTGTAGATTTTGTATGACCGAACATCGCTCAAATCGTCGAGTGCACACATATGTTAGAGTGTATTACGGAATTAAATACTTGTTTCGCATTATTATGATTTACTGTTATTTATTTATTTAGGAAACAACAGCAGCAATAATACACACAATAATTAAAAATGAACAAACAATAATACACATTCCATAGCAGTTTCCACAGATTACAATATCACGTAAATTAACAGACGCCGCTATTTACCCACACACACACACACGCATTCACACACAGACATTAACAAAAAAAAAGTTTAAACATACAAAACTATACACACACACACACACACACACACACACACACACACACACACACCACACACACACACACACACAATGCCATGTCATGTTTTATTACTTCATATAATTTCATGACTATCATCTCCCACTTCATAAAATACTTTGGATTGTAAAAACACCCAACAGTCTCACACACAGTTCTGATCCCACACTAGGTAAAATTTAATCATGGTATCGAGAACTATGAGGGACTACGGTTCAACAACACCCAGACCCGCAACAAATATATGTCTGTCACACAAACATTTGCCTCGGGAATTGAACCTACGGCCTCTTGTTTCACAGCTCACGGGTACTCGATCGCTGCGCCACGGAGGCTGTCAAAATAAAAAATTAAATACATACATATACACTCACGCCTATAATCCTCGAAGGGGTAGGCAGAGGTGTAACCAGTACACCCACTTTTCGCCGAATTTCGGTCCCATAATGTGATAGGGGCGAGCCTATCGCCATACCGGGCACAGGTTCCAGACTCCGGGCTAATACTGAGATTTTCTAGATAGAAAAACCCAATATCACTTTACCCGACCCGGGGATCGAACCCGAGACCTCAGCACAGCGGTTGTAACGCATGCGCAATTACAACTGCGCCACCAAGGCAGTCAAAAATTAAATATAAATAATAAATTGTGTACTATAATAAATTAAATTTCTATTTCCACAGCGTAAATGACTTGTAATTAACCCATTAAAATTTTCCCATGTATATTGTTCGCTTAAGACGATGTATTTTTTCACGTGGGAGTTGCTGCTGGCCTTATCGCTTATAATATAATTGAATTTTTGTGTGAGTAAATTGAAAATAGTCTACATATAGCTATTTTTGACAAGCAGTTTTTTTATTCGTCATAATTACCACACTGCACCTGATGTAAGCGCAGTGCCGTCCAATAAGAGTAAGAGTATCAAGTAGCGAGAGACAATCTATACCCCGCTACTCAACACAATCATGCGGGCCTGCTGATAGGCTTCTCGACACTACGCCTAAAGGGCCCAGGATCATAGGAAGCAGAGAACACGGTAGCTGGCAAACTTTTCCATAGCTTGATGGTGCGGCAAAAATACGAGTTTGCGGGGTTCTTAGTTCGGGCCGGGGTAGTAGACACCATGAAGCTGTGGCTCCGCAAGCCAGCGTGTTGCTGTTGTGGAAGGGAGAGGATGGTATAAGATCAAACAAGTCTTCAGAGCATTCACCATGATAAAGACGCGTGTAGAACAGTGAGAACACACTAAGCGAGACAATGTCCCTTCGCAGCTGTAGCGGCTCTGAGTTGAATATAATACTCAAATACTTTATCAAGTCATTGCTAATATTATAAAGTATAGTACATATTAAATCAACTAACCTGGCGCAGTGTTTGAGTGAGATTTGTAACGAGAAGCCGCAAGGTCGATCCCGCACCGAGACAAATCTTTGTGTGATCCATAAATATTTGTTTCGGGTCTGGGTCTTGTGAGACCGAAAGTATCTCATAGTTCCTGATAACCACTAAAGGCCACTTATATCTTAGTGTGGGTTCAGGACTATCGATGTGAATGTCAGATGTAATTTAAGATTATATTGTTATAATAAACTGTTTTGATTGACAAATTGTATGATAAACATCCGTTTTAACAGTGCGCGAACTTTAAAATCAGCATGTCGTAACGCAAGTGATACCATTTCCTCGTTTTACCGTAGTTTCTATAGTTTTTATGCCGTTCGGAAACCTTACATCACTTTAAATACGCTAGCGGCCTATTCTAAATGTCATAGTTACTGGTATAGGAAATTAGGTAATTAGATAAATAATAAAAACATGTAACTCTATTACAATATATTAGTAATTTAAATTGATTCAGGAAAACGCTTTCTTTTTTAATACAATTATATTAGTATAATTACTGTCTATCTCTGTGACGCAGTATTGCGTACGCGATAAGACTGCTGTGCTAAGGTCTAGGTTTCGATTCCTTGGGTGGGTAAAAGTGATTGGGATTTTCTATCACGAAAAACTCAGTATTAGCCCGTAGTCTTCAATTGTGCCCGGTATGGCGATAGGATCGCCCCCTATCACATTATGGGACGGTAGCAAGATCGGCGAAGTATGGCTGTACTGGTTACACCTCTGTCTACCCCTTCGGAGATTAGGGGTGTGAGTATGTATCTAATTAAATTAGTTTAAATAATTGCTTGTTTCTGAAATATAATTACTCGTCAATTATCAAGTAATGTACAATCACTCTCCCTAGAACGATTTGTATTGAGCAAGAAATAACGAGATGGCGCTAACTACGATGTAGAGTTAATCTGCGTCTTAAAATGAAAGGTAGTCAGTCTACCATTCAGCCTCTATTATTATCAAATATTAGCTACATATAAATTATTGCGTATTATCGTTATCGCCCGAGAAACCATCTTATGTAACTGTTACCAATTACGAAAGTGTTTTTTCGTTATCATTGTTGACATTAATTATACTCGTAGATAGCAAGATTAAGGTAAATGAACTGTGCATGCATACAGTTCAAGAACAAATTTGGTTGAAGAAAAATCCGTGTATGAGTCGATAAATATCGATAGGACAAAAAGTTATATAATTTCGACAGTTGGCGGGCTATTTGATTTAAGCGAAATTTTAATAAAGTTACTAAAGAGAGGTTTCAAACTTTTTTTGATTTTCGAAAAAAAAAACACTATAAAAAAACTATTATGTGGATTTAAGTAGAATTAATATATAACTTGTGTAAGCACGTACTGCACCTCGATGTCTTGTTTTAATGCATTGATGAGCATTATTTTCATAAATAAATGTACCCTGAAAAAAAGAATAGCCTTGTTTTACCAGTTGAAAATTTAAACTAGGATCAAAAGATGCTTATTCTGAATATACATATAAATCAATATTGCAAAAAATGTCGTTTAAATGAAATAGCCCGCCATCGATTTATGAAAACAATTTCGAAGATTTAGGCTGTAACATTGAGATAAAAAGGAAAAATATTGTGGGGAAAAATTCGGAAATGTATCTTTTAAGGGAAAATTTAAACCTGAAATGGGGAAATTTCATATACATAACCTGGAGACACTGTTTCTGAACGCTGTTGATCACGTGACCAAAGCACTGAGAGCGCCTTACCTCGAAAACGCCAGTGCTCCCAGTGGCTTTCAGTACAAAAATGGCACCGATTTATAACGTCATTTCATACAGCGGCAGTATGAGAGCACTGAACAGTGGCGCAGTGTATACCGGAACACGGCCAGAGTATGTCGGCGGCATGTCCACAGGCCTAGGTTGTGAGAGGGCTTATACACCCTCTCTTATCTCCAGATACTGTCAGGATGCAAATCGTATGATAGTTCACTAGAAAAACATGAGATTAACACTTCAGAGTTTAATAAACTACCATCAGTTCGGAATGCAGTTATCCATGGGGAAGAGCTGGCAAGAAACCCTAATGGTTGCTCTTTTAACACAGTTTACTAGTAGATGTTCACTTTTTCACAAGTAAAGACAGAATGCCCCTCGATCATAATCTCGGGGGTATTTATACAAAAACACGTAATCAAATCAGTAACTTTACAAACAAAAAAAAACTATAATACCTTTAAAAATAACTCCAATAATTATAAACACATTAATATAATTATTGCAAATCATGTATGCACCGACACATGTTATATTTAAATCAATAAGCGCCCACAAGTATGTTGACAAAATTCGTCAAAGTCGAACGTATCAGAATAAAGATTGCTAATAAACTTTCCTGTTTGATTCAAGACCGCAGCGTTTCTAAGCTTACTGGTAATGCCCACACGTTTGCGGATTTGTTCCGATTGTGCCTGTATGCATATTATTCCATTATTAATCCACTTTAGCACTTGGTAAGTAATTTTCTGGCAACTCGTTTCCTGGTTTGTCGCTACATTGTTGAAAAAGAGTTCTCTTATGTCAGTCAGTCTGTCGTTCTTGAAAACCATTCAAGAATCTTGTATATGTGTGTACATTACAAAGTTTTTTTTTTGCTGCATGGATAGTAGACGGACCACCTGATGTAAGTAGACACCGCAGTCCACAGACTTCTGCAATACCAGGGCACAGCAAAGCCGCTGCCTTCCGTTGAAAGACTACTTTAAAGCCTCGTTTAAAGAAGGACATGTCATAGCGCTCCGGTAACACCGCTGCAGGGAGTTCGTTCCAGAGCTTGCACGTACGTGGTAGAAATGAACGCTGGAAACGAACCGTGCTTGAAGGAGTCGTTTTCAGGTGGTATGGATGAAGTATTTTATTAGTGTTTATAAGAACCAAGGTTTGATATTTGTCCCGGTGTGGGAATCGAACCCACGGCCTCTCGTTTCACAGCCGGGTACTCGCCAACTACGCCACGGCGCGGCGGCTGTCATCTGAAAAAATAATTCATTATTTTTTGCTATAAAATTATCACAAATTGTAATGTTGTTCTTTTGCGTACTAAGTATACTCAGAATGTGTTCTACATTATATGGTAGCAAGAAATCCAGCTTACCGCAAGTTCTACTTATATTATTGGATTAGTACGTAGGTAACTACCCGGAGATTACCTTTGTGTGTCGTAATTTATATTTAACTATACTGATTGTCTTACTTTTACATCGCTAAGTATGCAAGTTAATAATATGTAGCTTATTACCTAGTTCCGTTTTTATTAGTGACTAGCGGGTCCGGGCGACGTGACGCGACGTGGCGTCGTCCCGTCCGAAAAAGCAGCGCCACATTAAATATGATATTTTAAAGATCACAATCTTTAGCATTTCTCACAAAAATCCCAGGAAATGATATACCAGCAGCGCCACCTATCGGGTGCAATTGTGTTTTTGAACCTTCCCTGAATTTCCAAAAATATTTCAAGATCAAAATTAGCCATATCGGTTCAGCCATTCTCGAGCGAGACTAACGAACGGCGATTGATTTATATATACCTAGTCAGGTCATAAATTCTGTCACATGTTTAATATAAAATAATTGAAACAAGTTTATTCATTATGTAACCATTTATATACCGAAATGAACTTAACAAAACATAGATTCTTATGACACTAAAGTTTATTCAAAATGACCTCCGTGATTTTGAATACAGGCCTTCAATCTGCGCGGCCAGTTGTCTATCGCAGCACGAACGAGGTCCATGTCAATATCGGCGGCTGCCTTAATCAAGGATGTCTTGAGTGACTCCAAATTGGGATGAGGCTTTGAGCACGCCTTTTCCTCCAAGTGTTGCCATATCTTGTGATCTAACGGATTCAAATCCGGACTGGAGGAGGGCCAGTCTTCGTGCCGGATGAAGTCGATTTCACGCGCCGCCAGCCAGTCTTGTGTGCTCTTCGCTCTATGAGCTGGCGCCGAATCTTGTTGGAATACCCAGTGCCTGTTATTGAACATGGTATGAGAAACAGGTTCCACAAGGTTCATCAGGACTGTATTTTGATACACAACTGCATTCGTTTTTACACCTTTCTCACAAAAATGTACCTCTGTTAAGCCCCAATAAGAAACTCCCAACCATACCATGAGCGAGGATGGAAAATGACCTCGTTGGACACGCGGAATACGGTTGCTCGCTTCTTCACTACTGTGTGCGTACACCTTATCATTTTGTTTGTTGTAGCTCTCTTCTACGGTAATTTTTTTTTATCACTGCTGGAGTCCTAACAGACCGAGGGCGACCACTTCTTGAACTGTCATCTACACTAGAGTCTTCATTGTATCGTTTGATGGTACGATAAACGAATCTTTTGGTTATATTCAAATTTTTCAGTATGTCAAAAATTTGAATTGGCGCGTAACCGCAACGATGCAACGAAATTACTGCAACACGGTCTTCTTTAAGCGTCCACTCCATATTTAAAAATGAGTAAAATTCTAAAAAGTATACATTTTTATTTTCATGAACAATTTGAAATTCGAATTCAATAAACTTTTTTGTGGCCAGCATTCTAAAATAAAAGTTTTTACTGTGTGACAAAACTTATGACCTGACTGTGTATATATGTATCTAGATTAGCCATGTGAGAGTACTAGAAGAGGCACCATTCATAAGATCTCTCTTAGTAGTTTCCTCGATCGTGTCGGGTGCAACATACATTATGCCTTTGTTATACTTTATAGTATGAACCAATGAGTTCCAAAAATATTAAATCCCACTCTCAGCGTTCCCTATCTCCTCTTTATCATATCTGAGAATAAGTTCTGTAGTTCCAGAGATAATGAATACAAAACAAAATTGTATACTGCTTCGGTGGCGCAGATGTAATTGCGTATGCGTTACGATTGCTGTGCTGAGGTCTCGGGTTCGAACCCCGGCTCTGGTAAAGTGATATTGTGTTTTTCTATTTAGAAATACTCAGTATCAGCCCGGAGTCTGGAATTTAGCCCGGTATGGCGATAGGCTCGCCTCCTGTCACATAATGGGGTAACAAATTCGGTGAACAGTGTGTGTACTGGATACACCTCTGCCTACCTCTCCGGTGATTGCAGGCGTGAGTGTATATGTATGTATGTATATATGTACCTAAACAATAAAATTTATCTCTTTATCATATTAGTATAAATTCGTTTTCTCATTATTCGTGATAGGTCACTTACTTAATAAGATTGTGTTGTTAGCTGGTGGGCAATTAGTACACAGAGTACCAGATTGGACAGAGACTATCCCGCTAATACACGCTATTGTAACTCCTGTTTAGCCAGGATCGACAATGGAACGCATTTTTTCGACACCGATTAATGAAACTCGGCGAGTTTCTGGGAATGCTTAACTGTCTTTTATCCCGCTACGAAATTAATCAAATAAAAATATAGGGAGGAGTTGGAAATATTGTGCCCGACGGACAGTGACCACCGTAGATTTGGACAAAAACTGTGGGTTATTCCAATGGGTGTTCAATTCCATGTGTTCCAGGATCAGCTGGTGTACATTTGAATTTCTGGCCGGCATAATTCTAGCATTTCTTTGACTGTAACACTATTAGGTTGCATTATAAAAAGATAAAATATTCCTTCAAAAATTTTAATCAAGTTGTTAATATAAAGAATGCTTGCATACTGCGATCATAGAAACCATAACAATACAACAATTGGTAACATTGAATCGTGCTTTCTATGATCACCACGTGCATAATATTAAATGTATTTGCAATACATTTATACCCACATTCATAATAAACTTGCACTAATTTACGCTCCAATTTCTTTGTTTTTAAAGGCTTTTATTTAACTTGCAATATATGTATTATGTATGTATGAATGTATGTATGTTACTATGTTTGTTTGGGTGGAATCTTACAATTCAACCGATTGAACTGAAATTTTGTATACACGTTTAGTTTGGATGACAATGCATGGTAAGCTGAGTGACGTCATTCTAAATCCAAGATGGCGGACTTGTTATTTTTAATGGACTCCTACGAATACGAATTCGAAGTAAAAAAATAATTAAAATTCTTTAAAGAAGTTTTTTTTACTCTTAATTTATTAATAACTAGCTGTTGCTCGCTGCTCCACCCGCGTGGAGGTTATTTTCGGGAGCAGAAGTATACAATCCAAGGAGTTGTCCTCTGCACTGAGGCACCTGTAGCGATTGTCCAGCCTCTCAGTTGTTGTGCCTGAATCTTGAGATTGCATCTAAAGAATACCTCATAAGTTTAACCTCACTTTGCCCCTTTCAGGGATGAATTTCCAAAAACGTTGAAACACGTGTTTCTTTACTTCCTACCAAAAGCCTAAATATGAATTTTCAGATCCCTAACTTGAGGAATGATAGATTTCCTATACAAATATTGAACTCCTATTTGACCCCTTTCAAAGTTGTGTTTTGAGAAAAAAAGATAGCCTATGTCTTTCTCCAGGATAAAATCTATCTCCATGCCAAATTTCATCACAATCCGGTCAGCCGTTTGGTCGTGAAAAGGTAACAAACAAACAAACAGAGTTACTTTCGCATTTATAGTATTGATATGGATTCTAACCCGTCTTCTAATTGAATTAAAGTGTTTACTTTTATGTTGATTGCTACATGTATTTAGTTATTTACTCATTATACAGATAACCATAAACGCAATGGCATGCATAAAAAAGATTTATTAAAACCATAAATACCGGGGCTGTTACGCGGTCCCGTGTGAAGCATACTCATAAAATGCAATCTTATAATGGTTTAATCGGCAAAACCGACTCTATTTCCCCACTGCGGTCGAATCCTATCAATTTCAGTAAATGACTGCTGTATAATTTAAAATTGTATGCAATACTTTCAAAAATACCATCAGCTTATGGTTGTCTCCGAAGGCCTATAGTCTGCGGAAGATTACGACCGTAATCCCATTTTAGTGTTTATTTTTAAGACAGCCTCCGTGGCGCAGTTGGTAAGTAGCCGGCTGTGAAACGAGAAGCCGTGGGTTTGATTCCCACACCGGGACAAATGTTTGTGTGACAGACAGATATTTGTGTCCAGTGTGTGGGTGTTGTGAGACCGAAAGTCTCTTGTAGTCCCTGATACCCACTACACAAGACTCTTATCTTAGTTTGGGATCGGGGCTATGTGTGTGACTGTTGGGTGTTATTTATTAATTACATATTTATTTTATAGGGGAGAAGTTGGTAGAATTTGGAGATAGCTGATACTAAGTATTTTAATTTATATGATTAGTCTGGGTATGTCGTGCTCGCTAAAGTGTCTGTGCTTGCTGCAGCGTCATGTGCCGGGTCGGTTACTTCCCCATAACATGGAGGCCGATGGCTGACACTTGCATCATTGCTCGTGTACGGGTGCTGCTCGTGTGGACTGGTCTGCTCGTGTGGACTGGTCTGCGCATGTGGACTGGTCTGCTCAGACTGTTTCAGTTTCCTTAGTAGAAGACGACCAAATGCTTCAAGAAATCGAGATTTTCATCACTCTCACGATGGTCATGCTTATCAATTTTTATTTCACAATATTACAATAAGACAACTTAATTAACATACATTGAGCTGTTCTAATCTAATGTAATCAAAGAACAATGGCAGGTTCCCATACATGAAATTAGTTGACATAAATATGTAGCGTTTATAAGTGAAAAAAATATCAAAAAATTCAGCAGCAATTCCTAAACAATAATGTAATAATGACGTGGTCTCTAACTATGGGCCGCCTAAGACGGCTCACAGTCACTCAGCGAGCTATGGAGAGGGCTATGCTCGGTGTTTCTCTACGCGATCGAATCAGAAACGAGGAGATTCGTAGAAGAACGAAAGTCGCCGACATAGCCCAACGGATTAGCAAGCTAAAGTGGCAGTGGGCAGGGCACATAGCTCGTAAGTACTTGGGATTAATTCTGAGCAGCCGATGGGATTTCCGTGCCCATTTCGAGGAGTTGTCGCCGAAATTGGTGCGGGTGGCGGGCGCGCTCGGACGCCTGCTACCAAACCTGGAGGGACCAAATAACCCTTGCCGAAGTTTATACGCCGGAGTCGTGCGGTCGATGGCCCTGTACGGATGTCCCGTCTGGGCCGCGTCTCTGAACGCCCGCTGCGTCGCCCTGCTGCGCAAACCGCAGCGTCTGGTGGCGCAGCGACTAGTAAGGGGCTACCGCACGGTCTCCCACGAGGCGGCCTGCGTATTGGCCGGTACACTCCCTTGGGAATTGGACGCCAAACTCCTCTCGTCAGCATTCTTCTGGCGGGAGGAGGCGTCCAGCCACCGTCAGGAGAGACTGGCCCCGAGGGAGATTGCGGCCCGGTTTCGCAGAACCGCCGTGGAGGAGTGGCATTCCAGGCTGGAGAGCCCGACTGCGGGCTTGAGGACTGTCGCAGCAGTGCGTCCTGTCCTAAAGAGATGGCTTGACAGGCGCCACGGGGCGCCTACGTTCCGACTGACGCAGGTATTAACGGACCATGGGTGTTTCGGTTCGTTCCTGTGTCGGATCGGAAAGGAGGTGTCCGCCGTGTGCCACCACTGTGGCAACTGCCGCGAGGACACGGCCCAACATACGTTGGAGGAGTGCCCAGCCTGGGACGAAGAGCGCAGCGCTCTCAGAGCAGTCGTCGGAGGAGACCTCTCGCTGCCAGCCGTGGTGTCGTCCATGGTCGCCAGCCGGAGGTCCTGGCGTGCGGTGGCCCACTTTTGCGAGAACGTCATCTCGCAGAAGGAGAGTGCTGAGAGGGATCGGGAACGAAACGATCCCTCCCGCCGCCAGAGAAGACGTAGGAGCCGCCGGGTGGACGACTGACCGGCGTCTCCCGCCCTGTGGAATGGGGGCGTTTGAATTCCACCACGGTAACCCCTGCCTGTCGTACGAGGCGACTAATAGGGGCCATCGGGGGTCGCGGTCGAGCAGCGGGGGGCTGTAAGCTCGTATCGATGCACTCCTAAATTCGGAGCATCGTGCGACCCCGAGATGGACGGCAGCGCGGGTGGTAAGGCCTCGTTCGCTGTCGTTGCTCGGTGCGCAGGGGCTTCTTAGACTCCCATGGAGATGGGCCCGTACAGGGCACCGCGCAGGGGCGATTCCGGCTGCAATTCTAGCACTCCTTAGAATACCCCGGGATCGCTCCGTAAGCGCTGAAGAAGGCCACCGCGGGGTTTTAGCTGGTAGTGTCAGGTGGGGTGTACATAGGGGGTAGGGACTCGGCCCAGCGGCAGCACGGATGGCCATCATCCGGGCGAGGGGGATGCTGGGTCGTAAGACCGGCTAGTCCAGCATACCCGTTTTATTCTTATTCCGCTTCCCCCCGGAGCGGGCGGCAGTAATAAAACGCTTTCCCCGCGACAACAAAAAAAAAAAAAAAAGGGCACATAGCTCGTAGAACTGACCACAGATGGAGCAGAAAAGTTCTCGAGTGGAGACCACGTACCGGCAAGCGCAGCGTTGGACGTCCCCTTGCAAGGTGGACAGACGACCTCGTAAAGGTCGCAGGAACCCGCTGGATGCAGGCCGCTTCTGACAGGTTGGTCTGGAAATCTTTAGGGGAGGCCTATGTTCAGCAGTGGACGTCCAAAGGCTGAAGAAGAAGAAGAAGAAGAAGAATGTATTAGGGATTTCTGATGAAAAAGTCTAATACTAAAGATATTTCAATTTAAAGATTTTGATGTTATGATCTATTTGACATTTCTGAATAAAATCTTTTTATCTATGAAGCTGATAAAAATGTTATTTGCCTATTTTCCAAAGAGCATTATAATACTACTATGTATATAGTAGTATGCTATTGTCACCTGAGGCAGGGTAGTGAATTAAACATGTTCCTACTGAACTTGACTTATAAATATTGTGGGGAAGGATGATCCGCCACACCGGTACATAGGTACTTACACACAAGTGTTTACATTCCTGTTTACGTTTACATGTTCAGATATGAACACGTTATACTTAGTTATAGGAATAATTTGTATATTTTTTGGAAATCGATAAATCCTTTAAACTTATAAACTGCTGAACCGTTTTTAATAATTCACCAGTAGATTTATACCAAAAGTAACATAAGCCACATATAATTTATTTCAATACAAGCTAAGTTGGAATGGAAGACACAGAGTTTGTCAATAGTTGTGCAGAAAATATCTTCAGACCCTAAATCTGGACTTAGAAATTAAATTAGAAAATAAAAACGGGTTCTAAATAAAAATAAAACACTGTTTTTTTATGTTTATTCATCTTCATAATTATCCTATCTTATATCTCAAAAATGATGCAGGGACAGATATGTCTTGATGTCTGGCCCGTCCCAAATACCAGATTACTATCATGGTATGAGCGCAGCAGCCCACTGTACGACGCACAACCAAGCAACTACAATAGTATTCTATAATGCCTGCTCGACCAGCCTGGTCGGACAGGTACATTATTTTCAAATAGTAATTAAACATAATACTGTTTATTTGAAAGATGGTGTGATTTTATTTTACCTCTTATCAATATAAGGTATCTGAACTGCTTCTTAAATTAAATTAAGATGAACTAATTGTTTCTTTGCACACTTCAATTATAGAACTACAGTGGAAACGTACATGTTCACCATAATAGGAACGTGTTTGTCGAATTTTGTACGTTCTCACGGCCAATATAGCATATTATATCGGTCTGCTATGCTTTGGAAATTAGCCGATCTCCAGATCACTTTTGTGGCCACAGTCATGTTTGCTAGCTCATTTTTAAGTGAAATATTTCAAGTATTCGTGTATTTAAATCATATTTAAATTATGTCACAATATGTCAGTATGAAATGACGGAAGTAGTGTTTTTTTTTCCTAAATAAGATAAGCTTTGGTCGTAACTATACAGCCAAATAACAGACGATCCAGTCATTCACTAAGTTGGTAAAAAGTAAAGCTGATTTATTTTTGTTATTTGTAATTGTAGGGACACACACACTTGCATTGATTTTATAGTTTTTTTTAACGGCTTATAGAATTCTTATGAAAAAGATTTTTCTTCGGCCTAAAAGACCTTAAGCCATTCATTAAAAAATCTTACGGCCATAACACGTTACAAACAAATCAATTGAGATTTTTAATAAATTATACAACTTATCAATACTTACACAGCTATTGTTAGTATGCTGAAAAATCGTGCAAAATAATAATATTTAGAGTACAAAGTATGAAATTCCTAAACGCAATTTTTTTTTGTAACTACGTTTTCGCCATTGTCCTTTAAATCGTATATTAATTGTATAACCAAATATTACTAACCGATGTTTGAAAATAGCGACGCTATAGTTCCATACTTTTCTAGCGAAACTGCATTCCGAACTGGCGGTAGAGTAAAAGAAGTTTGACTGAATCTAAATAATGCTATAATAGCATGGATTCAATATTTTTTTTTATAATTCACTGTTGTCTTTAAATAAACTATAACGTAACGTTTTCCATGCTGGATAAAGATATGCTAGCTGTAGAGTCACTTTCTGACCTGATAGATATGAGTTTTCTTCATCTGTTGATTCTTCACACCGAAATATCCGTGATGGCCTTTATAAGTGGCCTCGTATCTTAGTGTGGGATCGAGGCTATGTGTTGACTGTTGGGTAGAGTTGACAACCGTCCTGTTTCCTCAGGACATGTTCTGGTTTTTAGAGTGAGTGGGGTGCCCTGGATAGTTCTTAAGCAGCGTTCTGGGTTTTTAAACCGCCCTGATAAGGTCCTGTATTTTAAAATTCGCCCACCACTTTTGCAATCCTTACTTTAAGTGTTCGCAAGTGTTTATGCTATTTTAATTGTCCTGGTTTTTCTAACTTCAAATCCTAGTATTTGAATTCCAAGGTTGGTAACCCTACTGTTGGGTGTTATTTCTTTGGGTGGGTGAGTGCTGAGTTTGCTTGACTTGTGCTATTACATTTATTTTCGTCCTCCTACCGACTTTATCGAAGTTCAACATTCCAGACATATTTACCAAGTAGTATCATTATTTGATCGATACTGTGGTAAACTATAGTCGTGCCAATAGATTTGTTTTTAAACACTAACTGTATGTGAATACTTTGTGTCGGTCTGGCGCCACGCCAACGCATGCGTGGGCGCATTCTATTGTGCGGAAAATGTGAGGTTTATCATTATTATGGCTTGTTGCTTTCGTTAGCTTCCGAAATATTAATGCTTGAGTGGTTGGATTAAATGAAGACATTCTACACAAATATAAAAATAGTAGTTTGTAAGTTTGTAGGTCGTAAACTCCGAAACTATTAATTGTATTTTGAAAGTTCTTTCTGGTGAAAGAAAATACAATAAAAAAATTAGGTCTACATATACATATACACTCACGCCTGTAATCCCCGAAGGGGTAGGCAGAGGTGTAACCAGTACACCCACTTTTCGCCGAATTTCGGTCCCATAATGTGATAGGGGGCGAGCCTATCGCCACACCGGCCACCATTCCAGACTCCGGGTTATTTCTAGGTAGAAAAACCCAATATCACTTTACCCGACCCGGGGATCGAACCCGAGACCTCAGCACAGCTGTCGTAACGCATGCGCAATTACAACTACGCCACCGAGGCAGTAAAATTAGGTTTATAAACGAAAATACACTTTTGCTACAATGAAAAAACCTTAGATATAATGAAGCTTCTTAAACCTTAATAAGCTGTTTATATATAAGGATAATATTATAAGGAATCGACTTTCACTAGAAGCCGTGTGTGTGCAAAAGCCAGTATGTGTTAAACGCTCAAGATAGTTATTTATTTAGGTAAACATAAATTATTACATTTTTTTTTTATTTAAATCAACGATACTACGAACGTGATACTTTCTTAAGTGTTGCAAATTATTATAATTAAGGTTGGCTAAGAAAGTGGAGGTACTCGGTTCTATTCTCAGCGTATAAATGTTTATATTGTTGAAATGTTTTATTATTAACTATCATATATAAGCGTAAGATACGTGGAAATAAGATTATCTATATTTTGATTTGTCAGCACAACAGATGCAATCTTTTTGATTTCATATTACAAAGTTATATCTCTCATTATGTTAAATCTAGTGCTACTATTTTCTAATCTAAAATAAAATTAGTGCATGAAGATTTTTTTAAATCTTAAATTATAGCTTGGTTGAAAATCGACTATGGCGATCCATATCCACATCTTGCATGTCACCTACTCAATATTAATACAATAAAAATATTATTCAATTAAAATTTTGGCTCTTTTTGAAATCCGAATGGCTAAATCTTGAATATAATTCCTGATATTTAGTGGTAGAGAATTCGGCCCACTTCGTACACATTCCAACAAAACATGATGTACATCTTCAATTAATCCGCAATCGCTGTAGTTGGGCGAATTTGAAGCGTGAACTAGAACACATGAAGATTAATTACGGTACTATATTGCAAGCTAGCATTGCCAGTTAGCATTGGCTTCATTCAATTATTGTCGGATCTCAAAGACACACACGATTAACAAAATCAGAGTTCTGACATTTCGTCGAAAGATAGAGTTTATTGACATTGTCTTTAAAACGCTCCACCCGGAAAATAAAAGTTTATTACAATCACGCAATATCAATTGTGGCGTTCACTTGGGGAGGCCTACGTCCAATAGTGGTCGGCAATAGGTTGAGATATATAAAATGAATTATTTTTACATTAAATAACAGTCACACACACAGCCCCGATCCCACACTAAGATACGAGTCTTGTGTATCAGGGACTACGAGAGATTTTGGGTCTCACAACACCAGTCTCGTCTGCCTATCCAGGCACTAAAAACAAACCCCGAGTTCGACCGGATAAAATATTCTTTGGTGGTTATATTATATCATTATAGGAATATACAGTAAGTTTTAAGGTCCAGTGGTTTGGGAGTGGATTAGTCAAGGCATGTAGGTCTTATCACACTGCCTCAGATGGGGAGTAATGTTTTTATATTCAGCCTCCGTGGCGCAGTAGGCGAGTAGCCGGCTGTGAAACGAGAGGCCATGGGCTCGATTCCCACACCGGGACAAATGTGTGTGTCAGACATATTTGTGTCCGGGGTCTGGGCGTTGTGTGAATGAAAGTCTCTCGTAGTCCCTGATACCCACAACTCAAGACTCTTATGTTTGTTTGGGATCGGGGCTTTGTGTGTGACTGTTGGGTGTTATTTATTATTTATATGTATAGTTTTAGAAAATTTACTTTGATATTATTTTACTGTATTGATGGGACGGGATAAGTAGGTAGTACTTGTGTCAATGTGTCATGTTACTGTCAAAGAGGTTTCATCTAGTGTGATATAATAATGTGACTCATTGCCTAAATAAGTTGTCTTTATGAATTTCCAATAAATCAGTACATTTTTTATGCATATTTTAAAATATGCATACAAAGTTACTGGTCAGAAGTTTTATCGGTCTCATTGGAAATATTATTAAAGCACCTAATGTTACTCATCTAATTGATTTAGGCTAAGAATCCGCTGAGATCCTAGGTTCAAATCCCAGACAATTTGGGTTCGAGTAATCGATTCTAAAATACATACATTAATTGCCGATTGAGACGAATGTAATGTAAGCTTGACAAACAGTGATTGTACTAGTTGCTCTGCCTACCCCTTCCGGAATACAGGCGTCATCTTATGTTATCTGCGGTTTTGTTTTCAACCTTTATAAGTTTTTTTTATTTTCACGACTACCTCATTGGCGCAGTTGTAATTGCGCATGCGTTACAACCACTGCGCTGAGGATTCGGGTTCGATCCCCGAGTCGGGTAAACTGATAGGTCAGCTTGGAGTCTGGAATTGTGTCCGGTATGGCGATAGGCTCGCCTCCAATCACATTATGGGACCATAATAAATTCGGCGAAAAGCGGGTTTAATGGTTACATCTCATACATACCCCTTCGGGGATTACAGGCGTGAGGGTATATTTCTATTTTCTAAATTACGGAATCGTAATTCCCGATTTCGGTTACATTAAGTTATTTCTGTGAACACAGTTTAAATTTATATATTTTATGGTTCTCTTCGAGAATGCGGATGTTGATATAAATGTATCAGAATCTTTGGCCCAAGAATTCTTCCTCCGTTTTTATGGCAATTTATATCAACACTATACATTCTAAAAGAAAAATATGACAAAACACTATATGAAAGTATGATGCATATGGGAATCATACATTTTAAATTAGCAATTGTCTGTAGAAACCTAGTAAAAGAATAGAATTAATTATATAAAAAACCCAAAAAACTGAGAATTTAATATTTACAAGTATTAAATTACTTACTTATATAGTAACAACTCTCTCTTACCTTAAAAACACTCATGCTAAGACAATTGTAAAAAACATCGTATATTTTATGAAACACTATTTTCTCAAGATTATTTAATTCAATTTTTGTATTCAGGTTGGTTTTTGTTCGGGCCCACGTCGAAACTTTCTCCTAATTTGTACTTCGGTGTCGTAACCGCACGTAAGTAAGGTAATCGTGATAAGGTTGACGATTAAATAAAATATAATAGCCTAATATAGAGAGAATGTTAAAGAGTGCGATGCTCTTTGGTTCTAATCTCTATGTCCCGTTTTGAGTTACCTTAGGTTTTATTGGTGTTGAAAATATTTTATCAATTTTTTTTAAACATCAGAAACTTTGGACATGAAATAAGTCATTAACAAAGAAAAAATACTACGTTATTTGGTAATTGAAATAATATTAAGTTATATTGATAATAATATTAGGTAAACCCCCTACCCCATCTCATTAGTAGACGAGGCCCAAGATCAGCAGTAGGGCTATGTTTAATGCCCTGTATTACTATTATTATATATTTTTATACCGGTTATCTTCTGTTCGTAAAAAAATATAAAAGCGTAAATAACCGAATATTACATAAATAACCATTCTTATACCACTTAAGTATGCGTGTTAACACAATTCCTTGCTAAAATTTAAACGTACCAAACGACAAGACAAGTAATCAATCAGAAGCAACACTAATCTGCGGTCCGCACCGGTAAGCTGCGATACATTCGCACCAGCACCTCGGTTACGAGCTTGAGTCACGTATACAACTGGTTCGGAGTACTTCGGAGCCCGTAAATCTAGTTTCGTGACTGTTGAATAAATTTCCGCAGGGGGCAGCAGCCAGCGGCCGAAAGCACAGCTGAGCCGACGCGATGGCGCAGGCCGCAGCGTCTGGATTTTTTGCAGCAATAGATATCGGAGTCCGGAGAGAAGGCGGCGCGCGCGCCAATACGACCGGTGCGCCAGTCAGCCGCCGCTCCCCGCCGCGTGCGCGCGTACTAGTGAAAGGCCCGATTTGTACGACCGTTATCGCCCCAAATGACCACCTAATGGACGAACGAAAAGGTAGTCCATGCATGCCCGTGCTAGCTCAGTGTGAACTGTAGTGGAGTGCAGTGTTGTTCATGTCGAAATGGAGGAGATCCGCATATCGGATTGGCCCGAACCACCCGGTTCTCATGCATGGTTGCCCGCTTATGGTTTCCAGCATGACATATTGGAAAAGGATGAATATTTCGGCACAAACGGTGAGTGCCGTCTGTGCGGTTTGTAGGCCGTGGAGTTTTGTAGCCATCAGGTTTGGCTTCGAAGTGTTGAAAACCCGCTTGTTTGGAATGTAGACGGCTTTAGTTTGTGGATTTGTGGCACGTATGTCGCTTTTATTGCAGATAGTCACAGGTGCTGTCTGATGACGTTTTCAATTAATATTATATTATAATTTAAACTCACTAAAAACTCCATGACCAATTTCATGGTAATTTATTTTAACAAAGTAAATATATTAGTGGTATACAGTTACAAAACGCTCTACGTAGAGCAACTTAGTCCAAGTTGCTGGTCGAAAGAAATATTTTCCAAATGATATCACATCGAACCTTTTTTCGATACGATTCAAAGCCCATAAATTCCTTACCAAAACCTGCACATTCATGATATATGAGTCACTATATTGTTAGAAGCGGACAAAGACACCCAAATTTAAGAGTTCGACACGAAGGTTAATGTCGCTGGCCACTGTAGATTAAAAATTTAATCTCAATTTCTAAGAAACATCTGGTCTTAACAAGACTTTAGGTAATTAATTGTTGGTGGAATTGAAATAAGCATTGTTAGACAAATTAATGGTTTTAATAATACAGCTTAGAAATACAATGGGTACTGAATTAAGTAACAAAACAAGATGTAAGTGTTTGAATGTTGACTACAATCTTAAAATGCGCTTTTTTAATCTGAACATTTATATCCCGAGTGTTTATTATGATAAAAAAATACTGTAAAAAATGCATAAAATTAAATACTATGATATAAATAATAATAATATTCTAGCCCTGTATTAAACATTGTCCCACTGCTGGGCACGGGCCTCCTCTACTAATGAGAGGGGGTTTTGGTCCAGCACGCTGCCCTAATGCGGGTTGGTAGGTTTCACATACCATTGAAATTCTTATGAGAATTCTCGGGTATGCAGGTTTCACGATGTTTCCCACCGTTAAATCAAGCGGTAATTAACAATTAATATACACAATTAAATATACTCGAAAATACATGTTTCCCGCCAAAAGTCTGGCTTGTGTCTAGTAAGATTTTCTTTAAAAAACAAATGAATATTTATGTAGATTCCTTTTGTATATATATCATTTTAGTAAATGGAGGCAAAATGAGGTTTTATAGACTTTATAATACAATAGAATAATTTATTTGCATCAGTAAAAAACGCAGTTGATATATGAATAAAGTTACTGATTATTCGTTTGCAAATTGTTGAATTACATTTGTCTAATTAAAAAAAATTACAAAATTATTAAACTTTGAAAAAGAGTTTAGAAAACTCTAATGTTTTGTAAATACATACTAGTCGTCAGCATTTGATTATGAATAAGAAAGTGTAAAGTATGAAACGGGTTATAATATGTACAATAAAAATGTTAATAAATAAATCGAGGTTAATGCTTGCGTTTATCATATCGCAAAATGGCGCTCTAATACCTTTATAGTTTAACATTCTTAGCATTATCACATAAAGTGGACGAGGTTTATTTACGTTTTACACTTAGGTACGTTCTGATTATTCAAACGTATTATGATTTACATGGTTTGTTTATTTAAATGGAAATAAATAAATACAATCAACAGTCTCACACATAGTCCTGACTCTACATCGGGTAAACATGCTCATGCCAAGAACTACGATAGACGACGGTCCCACAACACCCAAATATTTGTGGATCATACATTTGTCTATGTGCAGGGATCGAACCCGCGGCCTTTCGTTCATAGGTACTCACCCACTGCGCCATGTAGGCTGAAGTAATATAGTATTTTTTCAATTAATCATTAAGACACAGAGTCATTTTTAGTCCTCTTAGCTTATTTGGAATCCTATTTACCTTTATATACCTAAAAATGTTAGATTCCTTTTTGGAAACAAACTATAACACATAATAAACAAAATAAAACACTAAGTGTTGGTCATCCTAGAGCTCTTAGTATTTTTATAGAATATTTTAAGTGAAAACCGGTGAAAGTACGTAATAAAGTAACATTAGATGCATGACGTATTAAATAATATTGACTTCTTCGGTAGCACTTTTACTTTCCGATATCGGGTTTCAGTACATTAATCGTCTTTGCCAATACAATTTTACAAATAATACATTATATAAAGCGTTTTTTAATTCATTAGTTACACTTGTGTAATGCGCTCTACATTTCATTATTATAATCATTGCATTAATCGCAATTGAATTTCCTGAAGTAAATCAATCCATACCAATGCTATAAATGCGAAAGTAACTCTGTGTTTGTTTGTTTGTTACCTTTTCACGACTAAACGGCTGACCAGATTGTGATGAAATTTGGCAAGGAGTTAGAATATATCCTTGAGAAGGACATAGGCTATATTTTTTCTCAAAAACAACCTTGAAAGGGGTCAAATAGGAGTTCAAAATTTGTATGGGAAATCCATAATTCCTTGACCTAGGGATCTGGAAATTCATATTTAGGCTTTTGGTAGGAATAAAAGAAAATAAAGAAATGTGTTTTACTTTTTTTTTCAAAATCGTCCCTAGGGGGGTAAAATAGGGGATAAAAGTTTGTATGTAAATCCTTAATAATCCTCCATTTTTTAAGTTAAAGGCATGAAAATTCGTATTTTGTATTTTGTAAACAACATTGAAAGGGGTCAAATAGGAGTTCAAAATTTGTATGGGAAATCCATAATTCCTCGACTTAAATTCATATTTAGGATTTTGGTAGGAAACAAAGAAAAACAAGTGTTTCACATTTTTTTCAAAATCATCCCAAAGGGGGTAAAATTGGGGGATGAAATTTTGTATGAAAATCCTTCATTTTTGAAGTTAAATTCATGAAAATTTGTATTTGGCATTTTAGTTAAAAATAAAAAATATATGTTTCAGGATTTTTGGAAATTCCGCCCCTAAGGGGGTAAAATAGGGAATGAAAGTTTGTATGAAAATCCGTTATTTTTAAGTTAAACGCATGAATATTAGTATTTTGTATTGTATACTTTTTCTCCTAAACATGACCTCCACGCGGACGGAGCCGTGAGCAACAGCTAGTAATGTATAATCAGCATATACAGCTTCAAAATTATCGCAACCAAATTTAATTTAATATGAAATTTACTTATTCAAATAATAAAACCATTGAAACATTCAATTTTTTAACTACCTAACCTAATATGGTCTAATTATTTAACTAAGTAGGTAAAATAAAGATTTATTATGTGGTATAAAAAATATATTATAAGTGAATAGTGTATAGCCACAAATTTGTTATAAATAAATGTATGTTGAATTTTTAACACAAAACGTGTATGCATAACATTTAACAACCGCAAGATATTATATGAAATATTGAGCAAAACCAAGGCTCAACGACCTTATCATGTATGCATGGTTAATCCATAAGCAATGAGATTAGTCTGTCGCTACACTTTCATACCATACAACACATATACAGTACATAGTATCACACAGATTTACTGCTGTATTTAATTATTCTATTTCTTATTAATAAGTCCAAAGTAAACGTTTCTATTTAAAATATTTGCAGTTAATCGTAATATGTGTTGAATTTACCTTTATTTTTTGGTATAGATTAGTGGCAAGACGATATGTTTATTTTAATCTCATTGATCAAATGACAGCATACTTAAGCTGAAAAATTTGAGGTGCTCAGTTCAATCACTTGGCAAGGAAGCACAATTTATGTTTGTGTTATTCAAATTGAAAAATCTCAGATGAGTTTCTCGGGATTTCAATTTGGCCTCAGTATGAAGTTCCGCTTGTTATCTTTCTTCTAATGGAAGAAAGATATGTACAGCGAACCTCTGTTGCACTATTTGCACCTCTACGTCTTCTTGTGGAGGCATAGGCATGATCTAATACCATATATTTTCTTAAATCATAAAGTCGCTATCTCTACGAGTGATTGTATCGTGACCAAAAAAACCTCCACTCGCATATACTATCGAGGCGATACATGACAACATCCCTGGCGAAGTGCCGGTAGCCGGCTGTCAAACGAGATGCTACAATGTAGAGATGTTATGGATTTGAAATTTCGGATCTGGATATGGATACGGATATGTGAATAATATTATATCGGTTTCGGATACGGTTACGGATATGAAATTATTTCGGATTATCCGTCAGTTTCGGATAGTTCGGTTATGGATATTAGGTTTTGAAGAAATTGTAAAAGTAAAAAACAAATAGCTTTATTTTTAGTATTTCATTTGGTACTATTTTATGTAAGTAAATGTAATCCCACAAGAGTAAATGACTGACAGGCTATGTCTAAGCAATAGAACTAAATATAATAAATGCATTGATATACGCGCGCGGTTCGTGTGTCGGTTCGGCCAGGCAAAAACAAAAACCAGTCCTAACGTGTCTCAATTAGAAAATCCGAAATTATTTGAAACTTTTATATCAGATTCGGTTACGGATAGAATTTTATTTCGGATATCCGATAGTTTCGGTTACGGTTACGGAGCTCGATAACATCCCTGCTGCAATGTCATCGAGACTAATGTGTCTGTGATATACAAGTATTTTTTCCTGACTGGGTGATGTGAGACCTAAAGTCTCTCGTAACTCTTGATATCCACGACATAAAACTCATTGTGTGGAGACTGTTGGGTGTTATTTATTTATTTTAATTTATCTGTCGCGAGAGAATGGACCAGTATGGTGCCTAAAGATTGATACAAAAGAACGATAAGCTAAATGAAAATCAACAAACTAAACTAGGTTAAAGAAGAACTTAAATGTCACCAAGTTTAGGTTATCCTGAACATATACAAAACGTGCTTCATCATAATATGGAAATATATACTAATTTAAAATACTTTAAACGTATTGGTTTCGGATCATATAATAATTTACAAAAAGTCAATGTTAAAATATAAGAACGCAAGGCTTCACTGCGAACATTGTCAGTAAAACTAATTCTAACCTCAAAAACTTTTTACGTTATAAAAATTCCTCAGCTGTATTCTAGCCCTGTCTTGTTCCGGTTAATTGCATTTTGAAATAACTATATTTATCGCTCAATGAAATCTTAGGGCGATAAATTGTGTAGCATTTCTTGCAGCTTGTTTCTTATCTTAAAGTCTAATTTGCCAAACATAGTATTTAACAAGTCTGAAATATTTTACTTAATAACAACATAAAATCGCATTTGAAACCACTTCCATTCTTTCAAGTACCAAAGTTAATGTTGACGAATCAAAGCGTATTTAAAATTTTATTGTTGAGGAAGTATTCCCAAAATATTCCGAGAACCAATATTTATTATATTTTGATCCCAAAAGTAATATTCGTGTTCCGTGGGCCTGATTATACAGCTTCCCTTCTAACGATCTCAAATCAACGATTATATATGTTATTTAAATTACGCAGATCGCGCTTCGTAGGTATCATGTGAAGGAAAACTTGTTGACGAAATAGCGCATAATTTTGAGTTCAAGTAAATTTCCTGTGAAGGTGATATCACATCTGGTACTAAAATAAGTCGTGAGTAATCTCCATTAAAGACAATTAGGATTACGTCAATTGCCTTACCTTAAAGGTAAAGACGAAGATGTACACGATTTTTACTTTACTAATTACACACATCAAAGAATAAACATTCAAATCAATGTGATCTTCATTTCACTTTATGTCTCTTTTTAAAAATCATTTTATTATGACCTTCCCAACAACTTGAAATCAAAGCAATTAATTTTGTTTTTAATTATCGATCCAATCTATTCGCATTTTATAAAAAATTAATTATATATACATTACATATTATATTCAATATTCACCGTATCCACCTGCAGTTGAAATAATTAAAGGTACATTTTTGTTGGCCGGCACACTGGCGCGTTATACATTCCATATGCCCTGTGCTTCGAAGCATGCGGTCCGACCAGTCCCCCGTCTGTAAAGGTCATTTCTTATCCGTAGGCGAATCGCGTGCTTCGAATTCGTCGGATGGGATGGGAATTTAAAATTGGAATTTCATATTTTGGAATGCTTGAAAAGAGGTTGGGTTTCACATTCGATAATATAGTGCATTAAAAAAGTTAAGAGTTGGTTTATGGTCAAGTAAGAATGTGATTAAAAAATTTTAGTTAGTTAAAGTGATTTTACATACTGTTATTCAAACAAGTCTAGCAAATAATGAATCACTTTTAATCAATAATTTGTAGATCATTTCGTTTTTGTAACTTTAAGTCTGTAATATAGATAAACAAACCTTTATTATCAGCAAAGTGCATAAGTTCAAGATTTTTTTTATTCACTCATGTTTATAAAGTGGACTATTCATATTCAAAACAAACAAGTTATTTGTCAACCTTGTATGATAACTAATGACATAATAATATATCAGTCAATTCATGTCTTTTCACAGGTCTATTAACTCACCATATATTCATTAGTTCATTACTAGTTCAATTATATGTTTGAGATTACTTGTCATTATGAATCAAAGACAACAGAAAATTCCCAAAAAAAATTATACGAATCATTTATACAATTAAGTCCCCAAAAAGGTATCATGTAAGGCTAAATTCAATTAAATAGCAGGTTCAAATTCAGGAACACCAAAAACATATAAATGTGTAAACACGACGTTCAAATATTAACATAACATTTATTGCCACCTGATTTTGTCATTCAATGCTTGTGTTTGTTTATACATAACATTGCCACACAAGTCAGGAAACTGATTTTAATGAAAATGAGCTCGGTATCAAATAATTTGTATACTGAGAATACCAACGCAGCAATTTGAATGGCGGCCATTGTTAAATTCGAAGTAGCAGTATTTGGATTGATGATCAAGCATTATTTAAAGCATATAGTTTGTATTGACACACACACACACACATACACTCACGCCTGTAATCCCCGAAGGGGTAGGCAGAGTTGTAACTGTACACCCACTTTTCGCCGAATTTCGGTCCCATAATGTGATAGGGGGCGAGCCTATCGCCATACCGGGCACATTTTCCAGACTCCGGGCTAATACTGAGGCATTTCTAGATAGAAAAACCCAATATCACTTTACCCGACCCGGGGATCGAACCCGAGACCTCAGCACAGCAGTCGTAACGCATGCGCAATTACAACTGCGCCACCGAGGCAGTTTGTATTGAGTTGAACTAAAAAAGGATTGTTTCTAAACACGTAGCTATTGTTTTAAAGGAATGAGATGATTGAATATGACTTTTATTGGTTGACAAATGCATCCTGTGGGGTAGGTAGATGTGCAACTAATACACTCACGATTCGCAGAGTATATTTCCAACCCATGATAGGTGGCCCATCGCTATCAATTTCAATCTCTGGCAAATATGTGATTAATTGAATTAAAATCTCAAACCTAAATTATTATGGCGTGATCTGCAATATAAGCCCAGGATATCACCGGTGAAACCAAATAGGCGATATTATTAATTATAGTCTTTTTTATCCTGGCACGGCAAAGTGACCGTGAATAATTATATTATTTGCGGCTCCTTTTTTAACCAATTTTGATTGTAATTTCTTAAGTTTACTTTTGTATAAGGCTAATGTATAAAATAACATAAAATTCCAGCAGAGGCAACCCTCCTATCGCGACACGTCTGCACGACAATAAAAACCGTGAGATTATTATCGTGTTTATAGAAACATTCCTTGACAGGGATGTCTTGTACCCGCTCTTCGACTATGACCTTGTCTTCCTATGCCACAACCATTCACATTTTAAATATTTACAATTGCTATTTTGTCTTTATTGTATTTTTGACTACATATCTATTTGAATATTTTAGTTGCGGGATAAAGACGTGATAACCACGCGCTGCAAAAGACTTCGGTCTATCTTTGGGTCTTTGCCAGGGTATGGATAGAAATTGATAGGTTCCTCTTGCTTTATGTGGTTAAACTTTATAAAATCTGCATGTGGTGATATAAAATGAAATAGTTTAGCAAATAATTCATGTTGACCTTTTTAATTTATTGGTTTATTGACTCAGCCTTTACGTTTTCTTGTAGACTAATATACATACATTGCTTTACTACCGGGCACAGGCCTCTTCCACTAATGAGAGCGGTTAGGCCTTAGTCCACCACGCTTACCTAATGCGGGTTGGTAGACTTCACATACGTTGATATTATGAAGAATTCTCAGGATCAATTTTTCTCTCGCTGTTACTGTAAGAGATAGTTAGCAATGAATTCACAGGTAATTTCGACAATTCTGGGGCGTATGCCGATTTTGACGGTTTCGAACTTACGCCTTTAATCTCGGCAGACTGTACCACTTCCATCGAAGCTATCGTTTTTATAGTAGATTAACTAATTTTACTTCGATAAGAAGTTAAAAGATAAATAATTATTTGAAAACAAAACAGCAGCTACTACTAGGCTGCAGCTGTCATTTTAAAATGATGCCACCAGAACATGTTTTTCGTATCATCAGTCGTTGCCCTCACTCGCTGTTTCTTTCGCGTCGCCACCTGGCAGATGATATTTTATATTCTCCAGCCAACAACATTAATGTATAAAAGTCATGCCAATATAAAAGTCCTTGAGTTGTTGACACATCTTGACTTTGAGTTAAACCGTGTTGCCAGATAAGATGGCAAAGCTACCAAATTCAATAGTAGATGTAACCCTGGGATGAGTCTGCAAGAGTACGTCATTTAATTCGACTGGGTTATGTTTGGCTGGGCAGGTGAATGAGCTAAAAAGGAATTCCGGCTGTCGTCTAAAATTGTGAAATGCATGTTTGTGTGACAATTATTGTTTTGTAAATCCGGTTTAGCGAACATCCAAAGCTAAAGTTAGGGCTAAAATCATTTATAATTTGTTTGCGTATTCGCCACTTTATAATTTATCTATAACACCGTATCGTATCGTATGACGTGACGTATGATGTATTCATATATATCGACAGATTAAGATATCTGTTTCTCCACATAGAGAAATAAAATTATATACATATACGGCAGTTATTTAACATGCAAGTGAGATAGGCAAGGTAAGACGAAGGACGACAACGACCGCGAAGAAGTGTCTTATTTTTTTAATTATATCATAATGAAGATGTCATTATTCACCCCCACACTAATATAGTTGAGAATATACTTATATACACAAGAGTGTAAGTAATAGATAAGTTGACTGTCAAAAATACTCCCACATAATTAAAGAAAAAAGGATCACTGCAATCTCAATGAGATTAAAGTTTTGAAGTTGATTTTTCAAGTTTTATTTAAGCTTATGATTATTGGAAAACTAAATGAGAAGCATAATGATATTAGCGTGGCCGTACTTAAGCAGTCGTGACGCAAAAATAAACTCGATCATATTCAATTAGTTCCCGAAGTTAGAATATTTGATTTCTCTGTAACAGAAATAAATAAATAACACCCAACAGTCACACACATAGCCTAGATCCCACACTAAGATACGAGTCTTAGGTCGTGGGTATCAGGGACTATGTGAGACTTTCAGTGTCACAACACCCAGACCCCGGACTCAAATGTCTGTCTGTCACACAAACATTTGTAACGGTGTGGGAATCGAACCCACGGCCTCTCGTTTCACAGCCCACTACTCGCCTACTGCGCCTCGGGGACTGTCAAGCCTTATATAAATACCTACCTTGTTTTGAATAAAAACTTGATCTTGACACTGTTGCACTTTCCACTGATTACAATATTAATATGTTTTCGCTTTTCTCGTATCTTATCGCTGACAGCTGACATAAAAATAGACGACATCCACTTAAACACTATAACACGCTGTTATCGGCCCTGATAATTGAGTCAATTCAAGCAAAGTTTACCTTTATATGTATTAGATTATTTTTATGTTTTTATTATTTTTTGTCATAGCAGACGTTAGCCATCTAAAATAATATTGACATTATAAATCGCCTAGCTTTGTTATCAACGTTCTTAAATGAATAACAAAGAAAATGCATTAAATATTCGCCCGATACCTCAGCTTAAGCTGCTTTTTGTATGATTGGTACTAAAATCGAGACGTGATGTATGCTCTCAATAGTGACATTATGTTTCATAAATAGAAATAAATACATCTAACAGTCACACACATAGTTCTGACCCACACTAGGTAAAATCTGTACCGTGGGTATTACGAAGGACTACGGTCCCACAATACCCAGACCCGAAACAAATATCTGTCTGTCAGACAACCAGACCACGAACTCTCGTTTCACAGCTCCTCGCGCACTTGCGCCACAGAAGCTGTATAAAGTGTATGAAGTATTAGCGTCTATTCAGACTTGTCTATGAGAGTAGCCGAAATACATTTACAATCTATACTATAATATATACAATATCAGCTTTACTGAAGAGGCACTTTGTCTTTACATTAAATATTTTTTCAAAATTTTGATTGTAAGGTGTTATATTATCGATATATCGATTATGTGTCATAATAGTTCCTGCATATTAAATTTACTACGTTATTGTACGAAGCCAGAAAATAATCGAGCTATACGATATAAATCTCTTGATTTAAACGTTTAGTTTGAGACTTTAGCTTTCACTTGGTACCTATGTATGCAGCTTAAAGTGTGTTTTTTTTATAGTAAATTAACTGTTATATTGGTTTCTTATGTTTACGCGAATTGTAATAAAACGAAATTTACGGATTCTATCGCGGTTTATTTTACTTTTTCAACCCGACGTTTCGAAGGCTTTACAGCCTTCATGGTCACGGGGGAGACTGAGTCGTATGTCGTCACGAAAGTATAGTGCAATGTTTCTACCCTCCATATAGTTGATATTTAATTTTTATTTTGTTATAGTCCGATCTACGCAGAAAGAGTTCACAATGTCTTGAGGTCTGGCAGTTGGTCTTTTGGGTTCCGATTTAATTAAATGTATAATTGGATCCCAGGCTGGTGCTAGCTTCCAACCATCTTCTCTGTTGAAATTTGGATGTTTTTCAATTTCAATAGCCTCGCGAATCATCCTAGGCAGGAATCGGTGTTCTTTGGCAAGGATTTGTGGTTTGTCAAATCCAAGATAATGCTTAGAGACTTCCTCTGAATGTTCAGCAACTGCAGACTTCGTAGAGCGTCGGTGTTTTACGTCAGCTATATGTTCTTTTACGCGGGTCTCTTAACTGTTACATTATTTAATAATTACAATTTTAGACCACTTTTTCAAGTGTAAGCTAATATTAAAATAATATTCTGTGAAATTATATAATTACGTATTGATAAACTACCAATTGACTTTTAAGTATGAACAACAAAAGGAACAGCTATATAAAGCTAGGCACGTATTGTTAGTAAAAACAAAAACGTGATTAAAACATCAGACAGCGTGATTAAAACATGTTAATGTGGTCATTACCCCTAAAATACAATGAAATGTGACCATTGTAAACCAGCGCTGTGTACGCTGAGTGGTCACCTACCTGTCACAGTTGCGACGCGATAGTGCCTAACCTCTTAATAATACTAGCCCTGTATTAAACATTGTCCCGCTGCTGGGCATGGGCCTCCTCTACTAATGAGAGGGGTTAGGCCTTAGTCCACCACGCTGGCCTAATGCGGGTTCCTAACCTCTTAGTTTTTAATAATAATAATAGTCTTTAGCAGGCTTCCCAACTTAGGGCGAAAATATGTGTAGTGGGCTATTTTCAGGGCCAAAAAAAATTTTGGGCTATTTTTTGGGCCATAATTTTTTTTCATGTATTACTGTTTGACTGACCAAAAAGAACAAAAAATAGCAAAAGTCTACGGTATTATACAAGTTCTTAGACAAAGTATAATGCTATAATGCAATATCCACATTGTAATCCACACCATACATCAAATTAAAACTAAGTTGTAAATTATTTAAAACTGGAAACTCATTTAAACACCACATAGTTCAGGGCTGTTTTTGGGGTTTTCTCGAAAAATTTGCATTTAGGGTTATTTAGGGCTATTTCATCTTGACTTTAGGGCTATTGTTTTTAGGAGTTTGTAACCCTGGTTTTTAGTTATTGTATGTTTAATTGTGGTATCTACGCGTAGATTGTACAAAAAAAGTTTTTCTTTCTCTTTCTATATGAAACAATGACCTCCAATATTACACTTGATACAAATTGAAGCACGACACGAAAACGGGAAAATAATCTAACCCGTAACTGATTGGAACAAGGTGGACGTTTGCGTGTTGCGTGCGATTTCGTGTCACTTAGGATTTAGGACACGCGGTCATAACAATCGTTTTCGTAGTAATGGCCAATCGATTACTGACGAAGTTGTAAAGAATTTGAAGTGCTTTTAGGAAAGTAGTAGTGGAGTGTTGATTTGTATTGAATGTTTTGATTAATACCCGAAACGAAGAATCAGGAAATAGCGGTGGGCGAAATAAGCTCATATTCTTGCTGATAATCTGTTTTTTTTTCATGTTATATATTTTATCTTTGTAATTACAAAAAAATATATATTTTTCTTCATTCGTCTTTGCATACTTGTATAATACTTGGCAAGATGCGATAGATTCTAATAACGAATTATTCTTGTCCGTGTAATAAATTTTTACATCACATTTAAATAAAAAACAAGATGGCGCCGATTGCGATGACCTTTTACAGGCTGCTGGCCCACTTCCCGTCGAATTGCATCACTGATTTTATTTTGTATGAGGAATAACAAAAGAAAATAATACACACCATTAATTTCATATAGTAATCAAGGATGATTCTGTGTGAATAGTCTTTATAATTACTGATTGATCATAAGGCCATATACCTAATTAAAGTGAAGTTAATAATTTATAAATGACACAGTGCCACTATTTTTCAAGTTTATTATCCGTGTTAAAACAGACTGCAAATAGTTTTCGCCCAAATAATTAATATGAACCTTCGATTCCCGTTTGGTACCACAACATTGTTGCTTATTCTGATAAAATTCAGACTTCAGCGCGAAAACTAGCATCGATATGGTATTCTAAAAAAGTTTAGGAAATTCTAATATCCATACAGCGATTTCATTAACAGTAGAGCAACAGCAACACATGCAATCACGCAAAAACATGTTACTGAAGAACCTTGACATTTCTAACACGCCTGAGGGAAAGTTTAATTGTTTGTAAACTAGAGAAAAAAGTAATTTACTTTTTATCCCCGCTTCTATTGATTGGGAAACGTTCAACAGACAAAAACATTTAATTGCTTCGTGTTAGCTCGGAACTAAATGGCCGCACGTGACATGTTATGGATATTTTAAACTTTGTTTAGGGTGTCCATGCTTCGCCATATGTGTTTTTACATTTTATTTGACTCTATTTTTCTAAAAAGTAAGTTCACATTTTCGTTTATGGAATACATTTCAAAAGACGTGATATATGACATTAATTGGAGCAAATGGCTAATTATCCATCTCAGTTAAAGTTCCTTCAGTGTAGACTCATCCGTACAGCATTCGGTTTTACTGCAAAGCCGTTTGTCTGTAATCCTCATAATGTCGTAATGTAATAGAAGATTTCGGTTTCAATTTCAGAAAGCTTTCATCATATTTTTTTTTATTCTGGCACGGCAAAGCACTACATCTGACGGGAAAAGCAGTGTCGTCCAGTTAGAGTATCCAGTAGCGAGAGAACTATATCTAGCTACTCAAAACAGTCATGCCGGCCCGCTGAATAACTTTTAAGACTTTAGTACTGACATTTTTGGTTCCATTGATTAAACCCGGTACAAAATAACTAACACAAGAATGTTAAATTGAGTCGACTCTATGTTTTTTTTTAATCTACCACACAGTCAGCCCCGTTAGAATTTTGTAAGTGCATAGATATTACAACATTTAAAATCAGTCACAGCTCGCTTAGTTCAGGATGTGCTGTGCGTGGTGATTTAGTTTTAAATTACACCGGTTAAGTGACTCATGACAGTCTTGCGAGAAGTGGCTGTTCAAGTTAATAGTTCACACGATGTTTGAAGGTCTTGGGTTCGGAAACTCGCTCAGTGTGCATTGTACTGTGAATTAATCATGTAACTGGTTTTGCTATTTTTGCCTGTTCAATTGTTTTAGAATACACGGATGCTAGGTTTATTTAATAAAGTATGGTAAGGCTTTGTTTGCCGAATGTCTTTGTTGGCATAATAGTGGGAAAAAGTTATGACAATAAATAAAATAAATAGACCCAACAGTCACACACATAGTTCTGACCCCAAACTAGGTCAAACCTGTATCGTGGGTATCAAGAGCTAAGAGGGAGTACGGTCCCACAACAACTAGACCCGAAACAAACATCTAACTGTCACACAAAACATTTGTCTTAGTGCGGGAATCGAATGCACGGCCTCTCGGTTCAGAGGCTGTCTATATAATTTTAATCAAAATATTGGTAGTAAAATTTTAGTTGCAATTATTAATGAATTGAATATAGAATTTACTAAATAGACTTTATTGTGAGTTAAAAAAATTATTAACACAATGCTACCTAAGCTCACGCGTGTATTCCTGAAAGGGTAGACAGCTGGTCTAACTAGTCCATTCACGGTTCGTTAAGTTTATTTCAAAATCAAACCCAACCAGTCATAGGATTAAGCCAGTTTCCCGCGTATTTCTCAGCTCGTGTACGCTGTCACTAGACTAGAGTGGTGAATAATTATTAGTTAAATTATTGAGGTGTGTTTAAGTGGATTTAAGACTAAGGTCCTTAACGACCGACTTTGATATACTTGAAAGGTGAGAAAGCCAATTAAGAACAACCAACAAGTGTTACGTTTCAGCTATAAAACGTTTTATTGCTTAATCCAATGATAGTGAAACAGTATAAGAAAAATAACTTAAAGTGTAAAGTATTTTGAAAGTAATAAAGTATATTAATTAAATACAAAAAATCTTGCCTAACTCGGTGGCGAAGTTGTTATTGCGCATGCGTTAGGACTGCTGTGCTGGGGTCTCGGGTTCGATTCCCGGGTTGGGTAAAGTGATAACAGGTTTTTCTATTTAGAAATAGTATCTAATTAGTAGTCTGGAATTGTGCCCGGTATGGCGATGGGCTCGCCCCCTATCACATTTTGGAACCATAATAAATTCGGCGAAAAGTGGGTGTACCTACTGGTTACACCTCTGCCTTTTTTTTAGTGCCTCGATAGTCGATAGGCAGAGGAGCAGACGGGCCAGCTGATGGTAAGTAGTCACTGCCGCCCATAGACTTCTGCAATGCCAGGGCACAGCAAAGCCGCTGCCTACCCCTTCGGGGATTACAGGGTGGGCGTGTATGTATGTGCAAATATTCATAAACATAATATAATGACATTAAAATTCGAATAAACCTTACCAATTTCTTTCGCACTATATTTTTCTCTAAAAAGTAGTGAAATCTATTAGTATCTGCATCATTGTTTGCAGAAATTCCTTTGTAAACATTTTACACTTTTACTTTTCGCGATATGTGGATAAATTCCTCATACAATGTGAAATGTGGCAAATCGAAACTATCTAGAACACTCTAGAATCTACATCATGTATCATACCATTTTAGAAGTAATGCATCGGAGATACGAGCATCTACGGTGTACGCAATGGCAATTATAACCCATTAGTTAAAGAAATTGATATTGGGTTTTTCTATCTAGAAATACTCAGTATTAGCCCAGCTAAAACCCCGCGGTGGCCTTCCTCGGCGCTTGCGGAGCGATCCCGGGGTAATAGGAGTCTGGCACCTGTGCCCGGTATGGCGATAGGGGCGACCCCTATCACATTATGGGACCGAAATTCGGCGAAAAGTGGGTGTACTGGTTACACCTCTGCCTACCCTTTCAGGCGTGAGTGTACATGTAGTTAAAGAATTAATTATCTATATTCGCATGATCATTATCACTGTAACACAATTAGTTGTACGACAACATGCTTAACTTAACATTTCCTAATCTTTGGACAGCGCAATGGGCTATTAGGCTTCTGAAACTAGAAGCCGGGGATTCGACTACCGTATAGAGATAAATGTTTGTATGACAAAAAAATTTAGGCCGGCATGATTGTGTTGAGTGTTAAGTAGCGGGGGATAGATTATCTCTCGCTACTTGATACTCTAATTGGGCCGCAACCGGCACTGCGTTTACCATCAGGTGCAGTGTGGTCATTTTGCCGTGATTTTGATCATGCCAGAATAAAAATATATATCGTTTTGGTGTACCGAGACAGAAAGTCTCGTAGTTCCCAATACCTACGACGCAAGATATGTGTCGTAGGAATCGTGTTGTGGCTATGTGTCTGACTGTTAGATGTCATTTAGAAAGTTTGTAATTCATATACAAGAAAAGCAATACAGTAACATGGCCGATGTCATCGTCCTTGACAGCACAACGTAAGTTGTAAATGAGCAATCACAAGACAATGATCTCCGATAGTGTATGCACAGTTGTGGGTTCATTAGCACTGTCAGCTCAATGAGTATTATCTGCCACTGACTTATAGAAAACCGAAGTGAATTTGGTTGTTTATGGTGATAGTGATTATTCAAGTACTATCAGATAACCCACGGGTGTTCTTTTTTTATCCTTGCAAGGGAAAGTGCACTGCACCTGATGGTAAGCGCAGTGACGTCCAGTTAGAGTATCAAGTAGCGAGAAACAATCTATCCCTCTCCACTCAACACAATTATGCCGGCCTGTTGTGTAGCTCCTTCACACTACGCCATGTGGCAAGGAGGTGAAGAAGCGGTCGAGGGTCTAGTATACTCAGAAGGCTGCAAAATGCCCAAACATCGTACCCCAACTATAGACACCCGAAAAAAACCGCATGTACACTGGCTAATCCCGGAACGCGAAACACTTGCGTGTGCCACTATGGCAGGTTTTACACCCTGTGTACGGTGGTCCCTATCCAATGGGATATGACCATTACCACCAGCAGCACCATGTTACCATTTGCTAAGAATACAAATAAAGTATATACAACACTACATCAGTCCAAAGGATCCAAAATGTATTTACTTTATGCTTCTGCGCAATCGCAAGAGGCCCTCATGCGTCGTCGTGAGTCAAATACAGTCAAACAATCATGGGCCGTCCTTGTCGTGAAGACAAAGAACCTGCATTCCGTATGTAACGTATGAATAGAGATCGTGACCTGCGCAGACGAGGAGGGTTACTCTTGACACTCGATTCCAATTTAAAATTGGGATTGGGTTCGAAAATTATACAATTGGCACTCTTGAACGCAACACCAGCGTATGATTTAACTGAATACAGTGGATTTTTTGAAAGTAAACGAAATAGAGTATTTACGATCGCTAGTTCGCAAATATTCTATTTCATTTTGTTGAGCGAGTTAGAGTTCCTATATCCTTTAGATTGGAATTGGAACTGTATCGAGTTCGAGATTGGAATTGATTTCAAGAGTAGGCCTACAGCACGGGACTACCTTGAAAGATAGTAGTTGTTCCAATGTTAGATAATATAATGAGTGTGTTTTGATCTATAATTATTCCATCTATTAATTCGGAGCCAGGTTGTGCATTTCGTTAATAGGTTTATATGTAGTTGTAGACTTAATGGCTTTTAAATGTTACTACTTATTTTATTTTGGTAATTGAATCATCAATTAATGTAGTAAATATCTCTAGATAGGTTGAGTTAAAATATATGGTACAGAGGGTTTGATAATGTGTTTTTAGACTATGAAAAACATTTATAACACTAGCGGGCCCGGCAGACGTCATCCTGTCCGGAAAAGCAGCGATACATTAAATTTATTTTAAAGATCACAATCTTTTTCATTTCTCCCACAAATCCCAGCAAATCAAATTTGGTGACATACCGACAGTAGCGCCACCTACAGGGTCCAATTGTGTTTTCAAACAGTCGAATTTTGTGTGTATATTTCAATAGGTTCCTCATTGAAATATACACACAAAATTTCGTCCAAATTAATCAGGCCGTTTTTAAGTTTTAGCGATACTAACGGAAGGCGATTGTTTTTATATATTTAGATTTAAAGTGGTTCTAGTTTTGAGTGTATTCTAGTGGTAAAGCATCTTCCCTTAATTTTATTTTCTTTTATTATATTTTTATTACATTTTTTTATATATAACATAGTCCGACAAACGAGCCAGTGGGTCACCTGATGTTAAGTGATCTCCTCCGCCCATAAACATCAACAATACCGAAAGTATCACGTATGCGTTGTCGGCCTTAAAGTACAGAAATAGGGATTAGGGAAGGGAAGGGGGAATCTGGGCCTCCGTATATCTCACTTACCATACGAAACGCGACAGTAAACTGTCACTTTACGTTGGTTTTCTATGAGACAGTGGTACTACCCCGGTCCAGCCGGCCCATTCATGCTGTAGACAAATATGTCTACAGCGTGGCTCTACCACTGTTATTACATACATTTATGCTCTTCACACATATCATCGGCTGACATTTTCAAAAGCCCAAATGGCGTTAAAAATATTATTTTTTTCGTATTAGCCATAATAAAACTTTTAGTGTGGGATATTTTTTTTTTTTATTTATTTATTTAGGACAGCCAGTAGTTGATACAAATAAACTTATAACTATAACATAAAAAGGAACAAAACATCGAAAATTTGTAACACCTGTTTAAGGCAGCCACAACATGCACCATCAATGATAAAAATAATTAATTTAATAATACACACTACACACTCAGAATTAAACAATTAAAAATAATACAATGGAGTAAAGAATAAATGGTAAAAAAAAAAAAACCTAGGTAAGTACATATATTTTTCCAAGATAAATTAGAATTAGAAAATTATTATTAATATTAGGACTAAGACTGGTCTCTCAACAACTTAGCAACCTCCCTTTTAAATTTGTGAAAAGATGCACCGAAAATGTCAACGGATTCACCAAGCAAATTATAATTACGACACATTCTAGATACGGCAGAAAATTGTTTTAGATTAGTTCTCGAATGTGGTGGTTGGAGCACACGGATGTATTAAAGACACTTATTCGGTATATCGCACACAGATACATAAAAAGGATATAATATACAAATAACATTGTTATAAAAAGATTAACCTTTATAAAAATAATTGAGGATCTAACGTTGCTTCACATTTTCTTAAAGTATTGTCGCCTCTTTATGGTTTGTTAATCACACTGTGAATACAATAGTTTTAAAAACTTTTTGTGGTAGATAATTCACACTCCACACCCAACTGGTGGTTTTTTTATAATAATACACCCAACAGTCACACACATAGTGCTGACCCCACACTAGTAAGTATTAAGAACTACGAGGGACTACGGTCCCACAATATCCAGACTCGAAACAAATGCGTCTCGATGCGTGGATCAAACCCGCAATCTCTCTTTTCACAGCCGGTTACTCGCCCGCTTCGACACGGAGGCTGTCCGTAATTGGAACCGTGAAAGTTAATGTCATGCGTATTACTCGCTTTGCAATCATCTTGTAGAGTTATAATATTCATATGTCATCACAACACAATTTTGAAGGAAAGATACGAATCTCTAGTCTCTAACACCTAAATCTATAATTTGCTTTCTGTTTGTGAACTCTATGAAAACTTTTTTATTGTCTACGGTTGTTAAGATATGAATACACGCGGTTGTTATAAGTATGGTTGATTTTCTGAAATATACATTTGCTATTTATGGTCTTAATTTTTAAAGTCGATCTTAAACTACACGATTTTTATTGGCTGATTTATATTGAATTCAACAATAATCTATAATAATAATAATAATAATATAGCCTTTTATTCAGATCTCTTACAATGGTTTTTAAACTTATGTAAAACTATATAAACTTATTTAACTTATTTTACTAAAATATAGACTTGTTTAGCTAACATTAACTATATAAACTTATTTAACTTATTTTACTAACATATAGACTTGTTTAGCTAACATTAACTATATAAACTTATTTAGTATCTAACTTTAAAGACCTAAACTTAATATATATTAATAAAATTAAACTAATATTTGGTCCTTGGTTATTTTGCCAAGATCTGTTTGCCAGTCGGCAAAGGCCTCCTCCAACCTTTTCCACTCCTTTCTTTCATGGGCCACTCTGTTCCATGTAACACCTGCGACTTGTCTAATATCGTCGACCCACCTTTTCTGTGGTCGGCCTCTCTTCCTTTTGCCTTCCTTTGGGTACCACCACGTCACCCTTTTGCTCCATTTGTCTTGTCCTCTTGCCAGGTGACCAGCCCATCGCCATTTAAGTCTTTTTATTTTGCTCATTACATCAGTAGTTTTTGTTTTGTTTCTGATGATGATTTTTTTAATTCTGTCGGACTTCTTGATGTTTAGCATGCTCCTTTCCATTGCATACTGGCATGTTGCTAGTTTGCTTGAGGTAGCCTGATTTAAGGACCATGACTGACACCCGTACGTAAGGACTGGTAGTATGCAGGTGTTAAAAAGTTTACTTTTTAGGTTTATATGGAGCTCCTTATTTTTCATAGCCTCTCTTAAACTCCAGTATGTTTTCCAGCCATTTGTAATTCTTCTGTCCACTTCCTTCCGCATGGGATCTTTTTGAGTTATAAGTTGCCCTAGATATACGTACTCATCTGTATAGTTCATTTCAGTGTTTCCTAGATCTATATTGTGTTTGTCCCCGTTTGTCATCACCTTAGTCTTTTCTGGATTCATTGCCAACCCTACTCTCTCACTTTCTTTTGCAAGTTCTTTTATCATTCTGGTTAGGTCTTCTGCTGTTTTTGCCAACAACACTATGTCATCAGCAAATCTTAAGTGCGATAGCATTTGCCCGTCTATATTAATTCCGAGATGTTCCCAATTGAGTCTTCGGAAGATTGATTCCAGTACTGCGGAGAATAATTTTGGAGATAGAGGGTCTCCCTGCCTTACGCCTTTTTCTACTTTGAAAGGGGTACTTTTCTTTTCTAGTTGGATTCTTGCTCTACTACAGCTGTATATGTTTCTTATTAACCGGATGTACTTGTGTTCTACTCCTTGTTCTAGTAAGGCCTCCCATATTTTGTCGTGTTGTAGAGAATCGAATGCTTTACTATAGTCGATAAATGCAATGTAGTATGTGAGTTGGTATTCATTGTATTTCTCCAGAATTTGACGCACCACGTGAATGTGGTCGATCACTGAATAATCTCTGCGGAAACCTGCTTGCTCGATAGGTTGGTTTTCGTCTAGGGTTCTTTCAATCCTTTTTAGGATGATCTTAGCAAAAATCTTATATATATTGGACATGAGGCTTATAGGGCGATAATTTCCTATGTCGTATTTATCCCCTTTCTTATACAGTAGGATGACGTGTGACTCAGTCCATTGCTGGGGGATGATTTCAGTATTCATTATATCTTTGAACATATCTGTGAGGACAGGTAGTAGGATCTCTTTGCTATGTCTTAAAATTTCATTGCTTATGCCGTCAGGCCCGGGTGCTTTCTCTCTCTTTTGGGTGTCGATAGCCTTCCCAACTTCAGCTTGGAGAATGCTGGGGGTGTTCGAAGTATCCTCTAGATTGATTTTAGATTGCGCAGTGTTATTTCGATAAAGGTTTTTATAGTACGAAGTAGCTGTTTTTAGTATGTTAATTCTGTTATAATTGAAGTTTCCTCAGGCGTCTTTCATTTTTACTATCCAGTTTTTCATGTCGGTCAATTCTTTGAGTGCTTTTTTAGTTCCTCCAGTTTTTTGTATGTAACTTTCTATCGTTCGCATCCTGCGTTGTTTTCTACCCTTTCTCAAACTTTCTTTAATGTCTTTACTGATTTTGGCTATTTTCTGTCTTCTATTTTGGGTACTTCTATCATTTATAAGGTGACTTCTTTCTTCTAGGAGCTTTACAGTGTCTGTTGATATTATTCCTTTTGCATCAGTTTTGGTGTCTGTTATGAGTTTAGTTTGGGTTTTGATAGTATTCTCCATATAATTGTATTTATCTTGGGTTCCCATTTCCTTAGTGTTTTCTTTAAAGTCACTAAACTCAGCTCTTAAGGCTGTTGTTATTTGCTCTAATTGCTGTTCGTCAAGTTTTGTGTTTCCTGGGTCTTGTCTCGGTCTAGTCTTCTTTGGTTGATTTATTCTGAGCTCGGTTCTCAGTAGCCTATGATTGGTGTTGAAGTTAAATCTTTTAATGACAGTGAAGTTTGTGAAGTAGTTGTTTCTGTTGGTCATAATAAAATCGATTTCGTTTTTTGTTTTACAATCCGGCGAAATCCAGGTCCACATGCTCTTCCGGTTTTTCTTGAACATAGTATTTAAGATTGTTAATTTGTTTTCTAGTGCGAAGTTCGTAATTTTTTCCCCATTTCTGCTTCTGGTCTTGTTACTATATGAAAATTGTCCTAGTATTGCGTTTTCTCCTGGGCGCCTAGATCCGATTTGACCATTGAAGTCACCCATGACTATTAGGTTTTTATGTGTATACTCTTGAATGGCTTCGTTTAATTCATTGTAAAAGTTGTTTATCGTTTCCAAATTTGATTGCTCTGTAGGTGAATATATTTGTACAATAGACCAAGGTTCTTTATATCCTGGTAGTTTCAAGTTCATAATAGCTATGCGTTCTGAGATTCCTCTAAATTCTTGTACATATTGGTTTAGATGTTTTTTAATAATAAATCCTACTCCATATTGGCCTTGTGTCTCCCCTATTTGGTATAGTAAATAGTTTGGGTAGCAGGTAATACTTTCGCCCATTCTTCTTACTTCGCTCAATCCAATTATGTCCCATTTGATAGATTTTAGCGCATATGTCAGTTCCATAAGATTTTCTTCTTTTCCCAGGGTGAGTACATTGAGGCATGCTATGTAAACTACTGATTTTCGGTGGTTGTTGTCTTTGTAAGTTGGAGGGTTGTGGTCGCTTTCCCCCTCGAGGACCAGTCGGCTTGGGGGAGCTCGTTGTTTTTTTGTTTCTTTTTTGTTAGTTACTTTGGTTGGTTTTGGTTTCCGTTTGCCGTTCAGTAGTTGCTATTCGTTTTTATCCGTGTTAGGCATGTTTGAAAGGGAGCTGGATCTATATCTCATTAAATCAAAAGCATTTGTCTTGTTGGTCTTCATTGTGTTTACGGTTTGTTGCTTTTTTGGTTGATTGTTTTCTGAAGAGGGTGAAGCGGATAATCCCCTTTTTCTTTTTTCTTGGCTGTTGTTGTTCTCTTTAACAATTAGTTTATCATATTTCAGATAAGCTATATTGCCCTTTTGTCTCTCTTCAGCTAACTTGGCTTGCAGCTCTTTTCTTCTTTCTAACACCTCCTTCGAGTAATCTTCCGAAATGTATATTGTTTTTAGGTTCTTTTTGCTTTTGATAATTTCGGTCTTTTTCCAGTTGTTTGTAAACGAGCACAGTACCGGCCTCGGTTTATTGCTATCTCTCTTTCTATTTCCTAAGCGATAAATTTTGTTGATATCATGTTCTTCCATTTTAATATTTAAATCTAGATTGAAGGTTATTTTGAGCTTTTGTATTAGTTCGTAAGAGGATTTTTCGTTTTCTTCTAAGCCGAATACTATGATGTTGTTGGTTTTCTCAGTCCTCTTAAGGTATTCTATTTCTTTTTCTAGTTTTTCTACTTTATTTTTCAGGTTCTTATTTTCTTCCATAATAGGGAATAATTTATCATCAATTTTTTCCATAATACTATTTGTTATAGAATCCTTCAATTCTGCATTTTGAGTTTGCATCTCTATTTTCATTTTTTCGAATAATATTTGGAATTGACCTTCCATCTTATATTTTCCTGTGTGTAACGGAACGCAATAGTGGAATATGGTAGAATTATTTTTTCTGAATTGGCAACACTGTTTAATATGTCGGATTTATTGACGTTTATGACAAGTGTCACTGAGTGAACGTTGTGTTGTTTTTGTGTATTCTAACCTCCGATCCAATATTTGATATTGTGGTTGTAGATCGACGATGGAGTAATCGCGCTTCCCCGTATGTTTATAATCACTTCCAGGGGGTCCCAGCACTGTATCGATGAATACCAGCAGGCCGAAATCACGTTTACTATTTTATTTCACTTAATTTCACTCGGAGTTAGTCACTACGATGTTGGCAGTTCGGAAGCCGGAAACGGAAAAAACAATAATAATCTAGTCGTTATTAAATATTTTATATAAATAAATAGATTTCTTTAATTATATTTGTTAGCTTCTGTTTACTGATCAGATATTTCAGACTATAATATTATGTAGACAATAGACCCTCGACCGCTTCTTCACCTTCTTGCCCATGGCGTAGTGTGAAGAAGAAGGCCGGCATGATTGTGTTGAGTAGCAGGGGATAGATCGTCTCGCACTACTCGATACTCTAATTGGACGGCAGTGCGCTTACCATCAGGTGCAGTGCGGTCACTTTGCCGTGCCAGGAAAAAAAAATATACATATGGAAAAGTATCGCCACACCGCCTATCGGGTCCAATTGTGAATCTAAACCATCCAGGGCGCCACCCAAACGCATACAAAAAATCATTCAAATCTTTCCAGCCGTTTAGGAGGAGTTCAGTGACATACACACGTACAGTAGAATTATATATATAAAGATTAACTTTACGAACCACATCAATTTAATAAGAACGAAAACATGCATTTATATTATATATCCATCAACAGTTAAGATAAAATAAAAATAATACGACGTCTCTTCATTAATAGGCATTTTTAAATTTAGAATTGGCTCCAGAAATGTTCTTTTAAACTTGGAACATGTTTCTCTGCGCCAAAACAAACAGAATAACATCGGGTATTGTATACAAAAAATAACGATTCACAATATTTTTTAATTAACTTTTACTACAAAAATATAACCTGCCCGACCAGTTTTACGATCTACATCAGATTTCGAGTTTTACGAGTATTTTCTAAAGTAAACGATCTGTGTAATATAAAAACGTGTGTGTTGTTCTGGGGTAAATGGTAGCATTAGCGACACAACTTATTAATGTAAGGGTGGTTTCTACTCTCAGGGCGAGAAATAAAACGGTGTAGGGTTCGGAAACACAACCATTTACTTAAATACATTAAAACGATTACAATAGGGCTTCGTCGAGCGAGGTACAATGTTCGCGGATCGCGTCGGCGCGCGCGCGTGTCCGAGCCCGAGTGTCTCGTCGCAACTTGTCGTTGGCGGCGGTTTGTGTGTCGGAGGGAAAAGGACGGGAGATAGCGGTGCGTCACGTATGCACCGCCAAGGATGCATTAAACGGGTGCGTAATATAAGCCCGGTGTCTTCCTATAATATATGTTCGCGTTACAACCTCCCCCTCTGACCTGGAGAACGCGCCCTCGCCTCTAGGTCAGTACTCTGTATTTCCTAGGTCTACCGCGCTTACGTTTCTCATTTACTGGTGGTTGAACGTCGCCTACGTATGGGGTCAACTGGGATACGTGGTACCTACCTAGAACATCGCCACTGCTTACTTGCTCGAGTACGTAGGTAGTCGGACTTGACACACTCCTTATACGGTAGGGTCCATCTCGCCTGGGTATGAACTTCGGCGTCTGTCCGCGTCTCGCATCATTGCTCCCCTGGGTCTTTAATAAGACAAGGTCCCCTGAAGCATAGTCAGGGGCTGGACGTCGTCCTCCATCAGCATGACGCTTCTGGCTTTCTTGAGCCTTTTCGTGAGCGTCCCTCGCATCAAGCAACACCGATGAAAGGCGTTGTAGGTAATATGTAAGGCTGGTTACCGCCGTGTCGCTCTCAACAATCTGACGCATATCACCGATGACATCAGCGGGTGCACGCAACTCACGTCCAAATGTAAGGAATCCTGGTGTGTAACCTGTACTATGTGTAACGGCCGAATTCATAGCAAAGCGAATCGCAGGTAGATGCACATCCCAAGTTTTGTGTTCCTTACCAACCAAGATGGCAAGTTGCGGTTTCATGTCACGGTTTTTTCGCTCAACCGGATTGGCCTGCGGATGGTACTTAGGCGTGAGTGACTGGCTTATCCCAAACGAGTGGCAAACTTGTTGCATGGTTTCGCTGATGAATTGCACACCGTTATCACTTATGATTCGCCTCGGTACCCCGTACCTCAGGAATACTTCCTCTACTAACACTTTGGCACATTCTGAACTTGTAGCTTTTTCCAACGCGAATAACTCTACCCAGCGCGAGCACGTATCTTCCACAATTAGAATCCATTTCATTTTCTGGGCCGTCTCTGGTAATGGACCAAAAAGATCCACAGCGATTACTTCGAAGCGGCGGTTAGGCGCTGGATTCTGGAGCATACCTACTGGCTTTCGATTGTCAACCTTGTACCTCTGGCATTCCACGCATTTCTTGATGTGTATAGTGACGGTCTGCCTCATCCCAGGCCAGTAGTACTTAGACCTAATCCGATCTAGTGTTCGTTCTACTCCGAAATGTCCAGCCGTAGGTGCGTCATGGTATTCGGCTAACACCTTTGCACGCTCGTGTTCTGGTACTACCAAACAAGCGGTATCTTCATCACCATCAACTGATGCGTAACGATATAATATGCCATCTGACATAACAAATCCCCGGTCTGACCAACCCCTCCCCCTGAAGGGATCGTGGGCGGATTCCAGATCCTCGATGATCTCACGTACTTCAAGGTCCTTGAGCTGGTTCTCGCGAACTTCCTTGGGATTTCTCGATGGCAGGTCCACTTCGGCATAGCAGACATCACAATCCACCTCGTCTTCGCGAGGTGGCCGCGAAAGAGTATCGGCTATAGCATTTGCCTTGCCGGGGGTGTACTCAATTCGAAGGTTGTATGTTTGGAGTGTAAGAGCCCACCTCGCAAGGCGACCACTAGGCGACTTGACGGTCATGAGCCACCGCAGCGGTTGATGGTCGCTCTTAATGATGACTTCCGATCCCTCAATATATCCGCGGAACTTCGTCACAGCCCATACCACGGCCAACGCCTCTCTTTCCGTCGTGTTATAGTTTTTCTCGGCACTATTCAAGAGACGACTCGCATACTCTACGGGTCGCTCTTCAGGACCCTCCCCCTGCATTAGCACAGCTCCGAGACAATATCCGCTACTGTCCGTTCTTAAAGTAAACGGTTCGGATTCATCCGCTTGACGGAGGATTGGGGCGGTGATGAGAAGTCGCTTAATATGATCGAAAGCTTCTTGCTGAATAGTCGTCCAGGTCCAGGTGCTATCTTTCTTGAGAAGATTTGTCATAGGTCGGGCTACATCGGCGTAATTTGGAATGAAGCGCCGGAACCAGCTCGACGTCTGCAGAAAAGTCGTCAACTGCTTGACATTCTTTGGCGGTAACATAGCAGAAATGGCTGCTGTTTTGTCTGGGTCAGTTTTAATTCCTCCTGGAACAATCACATGACCCAAAAATTTTACTGACTCACGAGCGAAATAACTTTTTTCCCGATTTATACGTAGGTTATACATTTCGAGCCTATCAAATACCGCATTCAGATCCTGAAGATGCTGTGGAAACGATTCAGAGAGGATGATCACGTCATCTAGGTAAGCCAGCAGACAAACATCTGACAATTCTTTACCGGCCTTGAACCGATCCATAAGCCTTTGGAAAGTTGCACCTGAATTACGTAAGCCCATCGGCATGCGCTTGAATCTGAACGTACCGACTGGAGTCACAAAGGCCGTCTTGTCACGGTCTTCGGGTTCTACGGCTATCTGATAATATCCTGAGCGAAGGTCGCAAGTCGTCATATAGCTCGTGTTTTTGGCTGCATGAAGAACATCTTCTATTCGCGGGAGCGGGTAACGATCGGGTTCTGTCACGGAATTCAACTTCCTATAATCTACGCACAGTCGAACTCCGCCATCCTTCTTGGTTACAAGTACTACGTTTGCGGCCCATGGGGATTCGCATTCTTCTATTACATCGGCATCAAGGAGTTTCTGCAACTCACATTGCAGAAGTTCTTTCTTCCCTTGTGACATCCGGTAGGGGGGCGAGGCGATAGGCTCTTGCCGCGCGTCGACTTTAATGCGGTGCAAAGCGTAGTCCGTCGGCACACCTTCGTTAGCGAATCTATCAGCTTGTTTTACGAGCAGTGTGTTCAGCTGGGTTTTCTGGTCCACAGTCAGGTTAGTACCTTCATCTTTCCTCAACACGACCTTCGATACGTCCACCTTCATCAACTCTGGTTCGTCGCAGGCAGGTAAGTCGTAATGGGTTATGAAAGGGTACCATCGATGCGCGTCCTCACAAAAGCTCCAACTACTCTGCGGCAAATCTAGCAGAATATTGGCCTTGGTGATAAAATCTCTCCCTAACAAGGTACGCGTTTCGGCATCTGGGAGAACTATAAAACATGTGGGCACGTCGCGGCCCTTTATTGTCACGATGGTATTACATTCGTGTACAGTGCGAACTTGTTGCGAGCCATCGGCGAGACCAATTGTAAGCAAAGTGGGCTTAAATTTAACGCCAGCGTTTACAAGGATTCGATGCAGCATGGGTCCCGCGATAGAATGCGTGGCCCCAGTATCCAGAATAGCAACCCCTTGTCGTCCTACGACATGGATCTGGACTAATGGTCGCGCATCGTCACCGACATTTACACATGCACTTTGAAAATCCGATTTATTAGAATTTTGTGTATTATTACACTTATCGCATTTCGAACGTACTACTCCCGGTTGACCACATCCGTAACAGTGCAACTGTGTTCTGACATTCGATTTACTACTGAGCTTAATTTTCCGACAGTCGTCGATAGTGTGTCCAAACATTTTACAATACACACATTTAGGTCGCGAGTGTTTACCATCATTGCTCTTCCTAGGTCTGGTACCAAAAGTATCAGACGTAGGCATTAGAGGGTTACATAAGGTACCCGTAGCCGTTGGAGGGTTAACATTCGCGTGCGCAGGGCTGACACACGGGCTTACATTATTCGAAATGGAATAACTATGTGACGTTGAGGGAAGGTTTCGGGTATCTGGCTTAGGTAAGGACTCGGGGATATTAGAATTAGAAGGACAAGATGCACTTACCTCCGCCAATGACTCTTCCACTAACCTGGCCTTTGCGACGAGTTGCTCGAGACCGTCCACTTCGTCGCGAGGCACTCTTTTCCTTATTCTACGACTTAACAATCCATACACAATGTCTACACACATTTTATCCGGCACTACATATGGTAGTTTCGACAATAGAGCGCGCACTTTGCACACAAACACGTCTGCACGTTCATTTTGTTGCTCCGTGGCGAAAATGTCTCTAAATAGCTTGTAGGCAGGACGCGGTACTCCGTACATGCCTCGAAGTCTTTGCAGGGCGTCCTTCCACGACGTCACTGTGGACTTGACGCCTTGCCACCAAATGGCGGCTTCGCCGGTCAGCAACATCGGAAGTCCCTTCAGGGCATGCTCGTCGTTGGTGTTCGTGCACTCCTTGTACACCTCGATTGCGTCGATAAATGCCTCGAGCGCATCTGCATCTTTTCCTGACCCGTCGAAGCGCGCCGAGCATTTCGCGAAATTTCCCGAAAGCGATGAATGACCTTGCACATCGGGCAGTGGGCTCGGCGTACCTCGGAACTGCTCCCTGGCACTGGACAAGATGCTCTCGACGAGTATTCGATTCGCCTCGACTTGACTTGTCGTGATGTTCGCGACTAGCGACTGGAGCATTTCTTCGGACATGGTAATGTTTTGCACTGGTGCCGCGGTTCCGTGCTCCTCCATATTGGACGCTGTATCGTCTTGCAGCTTCCCTCGTTTTGGCGGCATAGATCCGTTGCCGGTGCTCGCTTGACGACAAGAATGGCGGGAAATCCGCGTGGCAGCTGAAGTGCTGAACTATTGAATGTTACGCCGCTCTGAGATTCTATTGCAGCACTGGTATAAGAGAGGCGTCTCCTCCGCGGTAGGGATATCGTTTCCACAGGGTAATATCGCCGTCACAGTGTTGTTTCTCGAAAAATCGCGACTCGAAAAATGGACTCGCCCGAATCAAAAATGGTTGTGCCCGCGAGTTGGGCGTCACTGTAAGGGTGGTTTCTACTCTCAGGGCGAGAAATAAAACGGTGTAGGGTTCGGAAACACAACCATTTACTTAAATACATTAAAACGATTACAATAGGGCTTCGTCGAGCGAGGTACAATGTTCGCGGATCGCGTCGGCGCGCGCGCGTGTCCGAGCCCGAGTGTCTCGTCGCAACTTGTCGTTGGCGGCGGTTTGTGTGTCGGAGGGAAAAGGACGGGAGATAGCGGTGCGTCACGTATGCACCGCCAAGGATGCATTAAACGGGTGCGTAATATAAGCCCGGTGTCTTCCTATAATATATGTTCGCGTTACATTAATAATTAAATATGAAATAAAACTTTATACAACATTACGGTTATATTATAATGAAATCATAGATATAGATGTAAATAGACATCGCATATATTTTAATCCGTGTAATACCTAGTTCACTCACATTTACCTGCCACCCCAAACCTGCTGGAAACTTATAAGAGTAAGTTAATGACGAAAATTGCATTCATAAAACATTTTAAATTAGTATTTCTACTAGTTAACGGCTGGAACAAATGTTTTTTTTATGTTAAAAGGGGGCAAACGGGCAGGAGGCTCACCTGATGGAAAGTGATCACCGCCGCCCATCAACATCTGCAACACCAGAGGGCTTGCAAATGCGTTGCCGGCCTTTCAGGAAAGAATATGCTCTCTTCTTGAAGGTTCTCAGGTCGTAACGGTTCGGAAAGACCGCCGGCGACAATTGGTTCCACAGAGTGGTTGTGCGAGGCAGAAAATGCCTTAAAAATCGCGCTGTTGTGGAACGCTGGACATCGACGTGGTGTGGATCGAATTTCTGGTTTGTGCGCGATGTCCGATGCTGAAATTTAGCCGCGGGGATCAATCCAAACAACTCCTCGGAACACTGCTCGTGATAAATGCGGTAGAAGATGCAGAGTGGTCCAACATCTCTACGCAGAGCCAATGGATCAAGCCGATCGGAAAGAGTTTGATCGTCGATAACCCGAGCTGCCCTACGTTGAATGCGGTCAAATGGAAGTAGCTAGTACTGGGGGGCTCCCGCCCAGAGATGAGAACACGTGTACTCCATGTGGGGCCGAATTTGCACCTTATAGATATTTAGGCGTTGACCCGACGTGAAGTACCGTCTCGCCTTGCTGAGCACACCAAGCGTCTTTGAGGCCAATTTGGCCTTACCTTCCAATTGACCGCGGAACTGGACGTTGCTCGAAATGTCGACGCTAAGTATTCCGATACTGGATGTGACAGACAAGGAAGTGTTCTCAAAATGAGGTGTTACGATAAATGGTGACTTTTTAGCGGTTAACGTGCGTGGTGTCTTACTGTGTACGTTGAATACAGACTAAAACACATGATATTGCGTCTCAGTACGCGACATAGTTTGAAATGTCTATTTAAATGGCCGATGAAATAAAATTCTTTAATGTAAGTATTTAGTATACTAAATGAACGTAGTCATAAAAAAGTATTATATACAACATGGCTTACATTCGTTAATGTTTATGGTAATAGCCTGTGTGGCTGTGTGTGGCTGAGGCCACAATAAAAAAATGACATTTTGACTTTTAAGCTACATTTAGTGCGTAAACTTCTGATAAAAAACAATTTAATTGTTATTAAGTGACTTAATTTTATATTTCTACTATTATAATGTTGACGAAGTTCTCCATCAAACTTAAGAAGTGAAAAGACTAACTACACTTTAAAAAAGTGTTACAGAAATACAGTTTTCAAACCGTTCATATTATAAGCAATGTTTTTGGCACATTTAGTCAAAATGTGGGTTGGGTGGATGTGGGTTTTGAACTTGAGGAATGGTTCATTAATTTGGATTATGAAAGTTTATGAATATCTCATGACCACATCGGGTGAGTTTACCCTAATGCCCGAGTTCGGAGGTATTGTATCGGAAAGCGTGGGCGTCCCTTTGTTGCCGATTCGTATACATCCGTACCGCGTATTAACTGCCAGTAGAATCAACAGTTTATTAGCATATGCGAATAGAAAGCCACATTAACACGGTTTGTGTATACTGTTTCATAGACATTGAGCAGAGAACTTAATTTGTGAGTAGAATTTAGTACAAAAATGAACGCCATTAAACCTATTCTTCAATGAATATGTTGGTAAGATTTCACCAATTTATACTATTCCACGGTAATAGTGTCTAAAGGTATTTTATCACCATTGATATCAATCCAATACATTGTAAGCATTAAGAAATAGCTTTAATAATTATTTTTTGTTGGATATCTCTTCTGCTTTTAAATAAAATGTTTTAAATATTATACATACATACATACATATACACTCACGCCTGTAATCCCCGAAGGGGTAGGCAGAGGTGTAACCAGTACACCCACTTTTCGCCGAATTTCGGTCCCATAATGTGATAGAGGGCGAGCCTATCGCCACACCGGGCACCATTCCAGACTCCGGGTTAATATTGAGTATTTCTAGGTAGAAAAACCAATATCACTGTACCCGACCCGGGGATCGAACCCGAGACCTCAGCACAGCGGTCGTAGCGCATGCGCAATTACAACTGCGCCACCGAGGCAGTCTAAAAGAAGTTTTAAATATTGATAGAACTATTGTAATACTAGCCCTGTATTGAACACTGCCTCACTCCTCAGATGGGCCTTGTCTACTAATGAGAAGCTTTAGTTCTTATAAAGAAACAATTAAAGTTTTTTATTAGTTTATTAGTGTTAATTCTAGTGTTAGTACGATGTTTGGCCCTTTATCGGCCTTCTGAGTACTCTGACACTAGACACTCGACCACTTCTTCAACTTCTTGCCCATGGCGTAGTGTAAAGCAGCAGGCCGGCATCACTGTGTTGAGTAGCGGGAATAGATTGTCTATCGCTACTCGATACTTTAATTGGACGGCACTGCGCTTACTATCAGGTGCAGTGTGGTCATTTTGCCGTGCAGGATAAAAAACTGTTATCAGCAAGTAAACCCTAAAATAAATTAAGGTTTAATTTATTCTAGTTTTCGCTTGGAGTCCCAAGTATCATGTGTGTTTCTATAGTGTCAGGCCAGTTAAACTAAAATTTATTACCAATCTTGTAGAAGTTAATTTAATTAAATTCCAGCCATGACTACCAAATTGACACTAATGGTGGTTGAATCTTGTTCGAATCGAACATTTTGGTTGGCTTCGAGCATTTTGTCTTGAGACTTGCATGGTACACACGTTCATACTTGCTCGAGATCGAGCAAGTTAATCGAGCATGTACGTATGTACCCACTATAATATTGAATTCTATACGAAATTGGGTACGAACAATCAAGTGTTCTTATCATTTGCAGTATCAAACACTTAAGGCTGTTAGTGACTGCTTGAAGTACCGTTATTAGGGACAAATTGCCCAGTGGAAACGTCCTTGCCTGTTTAAAGTAGAAGATGAAAATCTTTGTCATTTAGGTACCTGCCGAACATTCAAATTAAAAGAAATAACATAAACTCCCGCATGAGGAGTGTATTGCGCCCACAGAGTCCTGAGATAAAGTCAGAAGTATATTTTTTAAGCACAGACTGACAAACGAGCAAGTGATCAGATCTAATATTAAATGTTTTGCACCACCCATTAGAATCATAAGTCATTCTCACCCCCAACTCCTTTCCATCATTGGATGACAAGAGACACGGCGAGGCGTCATCGACATCCACCAGTGCGCAGCGTTTTGCTAGTACATTTAGCATGTACACCGCTAGACAGTGGAACTCTTTGCCGGAGTCCATATTTCCCGAAAATGATAATCTGGATATCTTTAAGTCAAGAGTGAATAGGTTATCTTCTAGGCGAGCGTGCTCCACATCCTCACTAACGATCAGGCGAGATAGTGGTCAAACACAAGCCTATTTAGGTAAAAAAAAAAAAAAAAGAGTGTCTTAAAGGTAAGAAATGGGATTGAGCACGGGCGGGGACATATGGCCATCAGGAAATCTCGTTTACCGTACGAAACATTACAGCAAGAAGTTACTTCAAGACGCTATTCTTTAAGTCGATGGTAATAACCCAATTGAGTCGCCCCATTCATGCTATAGACAAAACTGTCTACAGAGTGACTCTACTACTTAATTTATCTCTTATAAGTTTAGAATTATACAATATGACTTTTCAGAACAATTTTTTTTTAAGATTTAGCTCCACCGCTGTGATGTTTTTGCCAATGTCAATACAGGAAAAAACATGATGTTTTAGTTCAATTGAGAATTTATTTCTTTTTTCTCATCACTCGGCCAGTCAATTTTAGAAGGCTACAAGTTCTTCTTCCATTATAAGCTGGTACATACGTCGTTAGTGGAACCAGTTACCATCTTATATTGCAAATACTTCTCATGACATGAGTATACTGATCAACGATTAATTATTAACAATAGCGAGAAATTGCGGTCCATCTGATAACTTCCGTCATTGGATATGAGTTCCCATGTTCCCTCATCATGCACTGCACGCCTCAGTGAATGTTCTCACGAAAACTATTCATTCTCGCTCCACTGTGTTGTGGATTTATAAACTGGTTATTAGTAAGTTATGTAATAAGTATCTGACTGCCTCATGCGTTACGACTACTGAGCTGAAGTATGGGGTTCGATCCCCGTGTCGGATAAGTGATATTGGGTTTTTCTATTTAGGAATACTCAGTATCAGCCCGGAGTCTAGAATTGTGCCCGATATGGCAATAGGCTCGCCGGTCGCCCCTTATCACATTATTAGACCGTAATAAATCCGGCGAGAAGTAGGTGTACTGGTCACACCTCTGCCTACCCCTTCAGGGATTACGGGCATGAGTGTATATGTATTTATGTAATAAGCATCTTTGCTTGCTCAAATTCATTGGTCACATGGAATGTTTCGGATTCTGCTGAAAAATAGCAGCAATGCTTACACAAAATAAAGATTCACAGAATTTTCTTGAAAATTTACGTATTTTTTACTATTTAGTGTAGATAACAGCTTATATTTCCAAAAGTCATGTCATAATCATTTCAAAACTTTTTGCCTCGTTCGAAAACAAATAGACAAATATAAAAATAAAACATTTGGGTTCAGTGACTTCTAATTCGATCAGATAGGTTTTCTGAGATAGTTGTACAGTTATATAATAGAGAGAGATTTGTAAATCTATTTATAGACCATGCCATTCGTTGCTTTGTGAGTACTTACAAAGGAACTATAATTCGAACGGAATTCGAGAATTAGAAAAACACTCACTTGAATTTCGGGATTCAAATTTATGTCCGAAATGGGCCTTACCAATATAAATTTTGAAAATGGAACCCGATGCTTAATAAAAGTCGATTGTGCCAATTTTTTTCAATATAAGCACAAATTGTTATTAATATTATCAAGATAATTATTTAATGAAATTATAAAATAGAACTCATTAAAAACGGAGGTGGAATAATCTCGTTGTATGGGACGTTCGCCAATGTATTGTTGGTCCCCATAACATCATAGGACAAAAATAAGTTTAAAGCATATATTGCATACATTTTAATTTTTATTGGCAATAATAGGCGGAATTGGGTTTAATACAGCCGAGCATATTATTATGAGATTATAAATAAATAAATAACATTCAACAGTCACACACATAGTTTTGACCCCATACTAAGATACGAGTCTTGTGTAGGAATCAAGAACTACGAGGGACTACGGTGCTACAACACCCAGACCCGAAACAAATACCCATCTATGACACAAACATTTGTCTCGCTGCGGGAATCGAACCCACGGCCTCTCGCACAGCCGGCTACTCTCCCGCTGCGCCATGGAGACTGTCAATATATTTATTAAGTATATACTGAGGAACAACTATGTTAGTATCACGCAAATTGTGCGCCCTTTACGCCTTGCACTGTTGTTACTGGGTTTCAAATCAAATGAAATCAAATCATTTATTTTGCAAATTAGGCCACTTGGGGCACTTTTTACAGGTCAGGTTTAAGTATCTACCGGTGCTTCGGAAATGCCCACTGGTCTGAGAAAAAGCACCAAGAAACTCAGTATATATCTTGTAACCGCCAGACACGACTGCAAAAGCAATAATTTCAAGATCTTCTTAGTCTAATGAATCGATTTTATTATATAAAAGTAATGATATCAGTTTTGAAATTTTAAATAAAAAATATTAATATAATTTAGATGATAATATTGGTGCTCCAGATATCATGCTAGATATAACCTTGTCTAGCTGATTATAATGAGATCAACTGGTTTGAGACCAAATTGAGGTTATGTTATTGAATCACGATACGGGAATTATTATAAAAATCGATTTTGGTATATTCCCAACATATTAAATACCGCCAAAAATATCGAATACAAAGTGATTTATTGATATTTTGTCAACAAACCTACTCTACTTTAAATATTAGAGAGCTTGGGGTCTTCTAAATTATGTGTAATGCAAACTAGAAATTTATATATTGGCTTCATAGGAAATATTAGTACAAAAACATAATGTTCACTTTATATGGAAACTTCTTACTTTTACTTCGTTCAAGTTCATAAAACTCTTAATGTATGTGCATATAAATTACGTTAGCCGGCGTATGGGGCTGCCAGTATGTAAAATACATTAATTTTGCACGAAAAAGGCTAAAATCTATATTTTATGTAAAAAAGATAAGTAGAATAAAGTTTTCTTTCTACTACATAGTTCTGTCTTGGATTTTAATAGTTTCCTGAGTATCAATTTTTTTCTAGTAAGTTTTTGAGGCATTGTCAATAATTATCTACATACAAAATGTATATAGTGTTATGACTTATAATATATTCTGCTACATTAAATCGTGCTGATAATTAATACTAAGAATAATATACCCAACAGACATAGTCCTGTCCCCACACTAGGTCAAACCTGTGATAGTTCAAAACTCAGATCCGAAATAAATACGCGTAGAACACAACATTTGTCTCTGTGCAGGCATCGAACCCGCAATGTCTCACATTGCATCCGGTTACTCGCCTACTGTGGCACGGAGGCTGTCGTGTTAACTCTACACAAACATCGATAAAACAATGTTTCAATGTCATATTAACAAGCAATTTTCAGACGGAAATTAATAAATCATTCTCAATATTTTTTTATGAACAACAATGTTTATGTTGAAGTGTGTTCGTTATTACTTTCGACATGATATATATTTGCCAATCAATCAATACAGACGTGTCCATTCATCCATTTAATGTTCACTGATGCGTTACGCTTTTTTCCCCTCTAATGTTATTCAGCAGAACCCTAGATTGTCCACAGGGGTTTGTCCAACCTTCAAATAGTTGGTAACTCTTTATTTGTTGAGTTGCACGGGATCATTCTGACCGGGTACAACTAAAAGGGTTGTCTGCTTTTATTAATTTACCTGAAATATAGCTACATTTATTTAGCCATAATATTCTGTGTCACAGTACTCTACGCATGATAATTTTTACATAGCAATGCCATTTCCTTGGACATCATAATTGAATTAACTATAACATTATATATAAATAAATAACATTTCTATGACATTAATATTGCTTATATCAACTGAACTGCTCTAATTATTTCTTTGTACTATATTTTAAGATTGTTAACCAGTTTTTAGTTGTTAACACGCCAGTGTTACTGGCCAGTTCTTCTCTGGCGAAACTGCATTCCTCGCTGGCGGTAAAGTAGAAAATGAAGAAATTTAAACAGTTGGTGTAATTTTATGAATTTAATAATTATTTGAATTTGGAAATATGACAGTGGATGTTTTATGAACGGATATAATATCAATATAATGGTGTGCCCATCATAATTAGACGAGTGGTTCAAGAAATTTGATTAAATTAAAACATAAGCTTGCAGTGGGACTGCCGTATACAAACTTCTTCCACATTTCCGCCCGCACATTAAGAGAAAGTTTTTACCAAAATTTAATGACGTCACTATCGCGGCACATCGTGAATTTTTTTACAGGCGACAATTATTTTTTAAATAACCTCCATAGCAATAAGCACTTAATTGAATTTCACTTTATTCTATAGGTGTGTTATGTTATAGACTTACTACTCAGCACGGTACTCTACTACTGAAAGGGATAAGCCTTATTCCACCACTCTTTCCGAATGCGGTAGACTTCGCATATCTACTTTCGAAATTCTTAAGGTGAATTCTCAGGTAGGCAGGGTTGTCACGATAATTTTATCAGTTAAACGTGCTAGGAATACGCACGGAGCTTCGAAAGGTTAGAGATGCGCGCCCTTAGTTTAGAACCTATGACTTCGGTTTCAACAGTCCATACCTCCCTGTTCTCTATTTTGCTACATTATTGAAATAGGTATACTTGTATTGTATTGCATTATTCTCATGTAAGACGGCAAATGCAATGTTAGTAAATAATTAATTTCAAAGCGCATGTATTGAAGATGGCAATAACTATAATTTATACACGGGACCTTTAGCTTGAACTTTCAATGCACCCCGATGGTACGTAACGAGTAGTTGCCACGCAACATAAAGGGAAAAGAGCAATTTGTTTATTCGATGTCTACCTTGATTATATTGGTAGAAACATTTCAAATATAGAATATATCGGAACTAACAATGATTTAAATTATTTTATTTCGTAGAATTTAATTGTGTTATTTAAAAAACGTTTCATTGCTGCTATTTTGTTTAATATGAACATATTTTTATTGAGTCGATTCATACGAATGTTAAACAGAAACCTTGTGATCAATAAAAAATGCGACTTAATTGTTTCTTATGTTTTGCGAATATATCGAATTTTATTGCCTCAACACACTGGCCTCCTTCTGCGTAGATCGGACTACAGTAAATAAAATAAAAACATGTGGAGGGTAGAAAAGTTACACTATCCTTTCGTGACGACATACAACTCAGTCCGCCCCATGACCATGAAGGCTTTAAAGCTTTCGAAACGTCGGCACTAAAAAGTAAAAAATAAATCCCGATAAAATCTGTAAAATTAGTTTTATTTCAAAATGCAACTTACTTTTACGAAATTCTTAATAAATAAAACCCTCAGCAACTTTGCCATCAGGCCGTGCGGTACCTCAACGTCTTCCCTTTTGTGTCGCACAATGTCTAGTTGTCAAGAGCGTGGGTAAAATCCAGAAATATTGTTGTACTACGTACTCCCAGCTTAAAGTTGAGAGAAGACCGGGAGAGAATACCTTTACAATGTATGTATATATACTCAGCCTGTTGCCGTCCACAGTTGGGCGTAGGCCTCCCCAAGTGAACGCCAACCATCCTGGTCTTGGGTAGCCCGCATCCATCCGCTACCCGCCACCTTCTTCAAGTCGTCGGTCCACCGTGCAGCAGGGCGTCCTACACTACGTTTGCCTAAACGCGATCTCCACTCTCCAACACATATCTGCTCCATCGGCCATCTGTCCGTCTGCAGACGTGACCAGCCCACTTCCACTTTAGCGTGCTAATTTTGCGAGCAATATATCTCTTGGTTCTCTTGCTTTCGTGTTTTGGATGACTTCATTTCGCTCTCTATCCACCAGATAAACCCCAAGCATTGCACTCTCCGTAGCACGCTGAGCGACTTTGTATATAAAGTGTATAAGTAAATAAATGCTCCGCCCGGGGACAACTCATTTTATCGACACTCTAGTTCTAATTATAGAGCCTTATCAGTTATTCTACTCTCTACTAATCTTTATCTCTGAAATAAAGAATGTATTTAGTACCTATTGCTACATTTTTTTGAAATAATAAATATACTCAAAAGTTACATACATAGACCTGATCCCGCCATAAGAAGACCTGTGACGTGGGTATCATGACTTTCGGTGTCATAAACTCGGTGTCATAGACCCGAAAAAATAGTTGTGCATCATGGTATGGGTATGGAACCTACCTACTGTGTGAGCCATGAAGGCCGTCAAAAAATGTGTTTAAAATACAGTTATATAATGTAATGTAAATAATCCATACAATTAAAGCATAACATAACCTAATAATAACCTATAATACTAGTGATGATATACATGCCCTTATACCAACACTAAGTGGGGTCGGCACAAACGGTTTGAACCCTCCACGCAGCCCTATCATGCGTCAAATCTGCATTCACTCTTTTCATGCGCATGTCCTCATTCATGTTATCCATCCACCTCTTTTTTGGTCTCCCACGACTCTTTCGTCCATCCACATTCATACTGACAACCAGTCTTGTCACATGCCTTTCCTCCCTCCTCATCACATGTCCATACCAAGCTAACCTAGCACTCCTCATAACCTACATACTAGTCTTATATATAAATGAAATTAGATACTCGCAAAAGGATAAGACCGCATGTTTCCGTAAAAATGGCGGTAAAATTACAGTGGCTGCGCGGTAGTCCGTACTACGTGATCGCGGCCAGCTCACTTTTGCAAGAGCTAAACGCTCCAATACAGTTATACCAACCGCGGCTCAGGCCGTTTAACTGTTCATTATTGTTTAGAGTTTTTTATACAACCAAACCTGTTTGAGAAAGTATGAACGAAGGATAATTAGTAATTGTAACCCCATTCCTGAGTTTTCATAAGCGCTAGGCAGCGTAGGAATGCATTGTTGCTTTTATTGCGTTTTTTCACATAGGAGTTAAATTGCATACATATATATACGCCTACAATCCCTGAAGGGGTAGGTAGGCAGAGGTGTAACTAGTAGGTACACTCACTTCGCCGAAGTTATTACGGTGCCATATAATATGATATAAGGCGAGCCAATCGCCACACAGGGCATAATTCCAGACTCCGGGCTGATACTGAGCATTTCGTGTTAGAAAAACCCAATATCACTTTACCCGACCCGGGGATCGAATCCGAGACCTCAGCAAAGCAGTCGTACCGCCTACAACGTAATTACAACTGGGCTACCGAGGCAGTCTAATAAGTTGAACTAGTTTTAGCACTAAGCTCCGTTGTGGCAATTAAGTATGACGTCATGGCAGAGGATTTTACTATACACTGCTGAGTAACATTATGCCCGCTGTACACAATGGGACAAGGTGCTGGGCCAGCAGGTTGGACCAACGTTGGCCCAATGTGTACAGCGGGCATTAGATTCGATGACCCAACTACAGACGATAGCTTGGTCTTGTAATCATCAAGGTTTTATAAGTATACTGCAGATTATTTGACATAAATCTAATATTTTTATTGCATATTCCGACTTAAAAATAGCTCCCCTTTGGATGTAGAGATGCCTTAAACCCCATACCCCCTGGGGACCCTTACGTAATTAATGAATAACCCCATACCAATATCAACTTTGTAATGCATCCTTTACGAAGAGATAAATACAATATTAATTACATTGCTGACACTTTAGATCAACTGAGGTGGAAGTCCCTTTAGTGAAGCACAGAAAGGTTATTAAAAAAATAAAACATTACCTCTAGTTCCATTATGCCTATTTAAGGTCAGGGAACCTAATTCCAATCTATTGGGGTTCCCAAAGTAATAAGTCATTGATGGTCATTTGTAACGCAAATCATAAACGCATTAGGTAGCGATTATCTCAATGTGAAATACCAGTGTGTTGTTATTTACTTGTGATAAGAAAGCACAAGTAACGTGAAATATAAATTTAGGTGTTCAGAAAATGTTAAGTACCTTAGCTAGGCCTTTTTTGAAGAAGTTTTATAAAGCAAGCGGTCTGTGATTTATGTAGAGGCTACTTATGTAGCCTCTACATAAATCACAAAAGGTACCTAATGTCATATGCCATCAATGTAACCCCGAAGGAACGGGCGAAAGTACGACTAATGCACTTACGATTCCCAAAGCTTATTTCCGTCTCATGATACGGAGGATAAAATTCGATCCGGGCGACTCCAGTGTGATTTTCGAAAATCACAAATTTTGGCTACATGTCTGGAGGAAATAAATAAATTTATTGTTAATAAATACTTAACTAATGTACAGGAAACCTTATTTTATTTATGTGCCTCGGTACTAAATACATCGCTGTGTTTCCTTCACCATTTTATTACAGTACATAATTGTAAAGGGCATTACATCACCCTACAGGAGTAAAACTTAGTTCTGGCCTTGGTCAAAAGATGGCGCTTAAAACAAATTAGTAAATATTTTCCTGCCTTTTCTTATTTTATTCTTATACGGCAAATTCAATACGTTTTATTCAGTCTAATTAAGAGAAGAGTAGTGGTAGAAAGAGACAAACTAGGGCACTCACCCAGAGACAGACCCTTGCACAGAAGATATCTAGCACATAGAATCAAATAAGTTTAAAATATATGGCAAATAATGCCACCCCGCGCCTTATAAGCCCCTAGTCACTCGGACATAAAATTTATGAGCTCGTGTCTCGGAAAGATGCTTGCTTATCTTTCTTATGATACAGTGCAGCACCTTGTAATTCACAAGTTATGTTGCTATTGCTTATGGAATATTGACAGAAAGATTTGGTGCGTAAAATCTACAGGTCTGCCGGTCTACTCTTGAACCAAATTCCGATCGATTGGTATTGAACTTGTGAGATATGTAGATATTAATATGAAGTAATTGGAATTAAAATTATCATATAAATGGCTACACAATATTATTAAACATGGAATAATCAGTTGTGTCCAATCTTTCATTATCAATGTGGCAATCCTGAATAACCAGATGCTCTTTAATACGGTTACAGACTCACTTCTTAATCATCGTGTATGGTAGGGTATATACTATCCCAGCTTTTATATCCCATTTTATTTTTCCCGTGTAAATATATCTGTGGCGGCAATAAATCCCAAACATCAAAGGAGAATTACGCCGTAATCTTATTATGTAGGAAGATCGCAGGTGGGTCGATGATTAATATTTTTTACATACTATTACGTATATATAACATTCCGTAGCTACTAGACAATTTACATAACAACCCATTAGTGCCACAGTCGACGTATCAACAGCACACATACGTGTAGAGTCAAGCCTTGCTCTTGACACGTGGTCACTCGCCACGCATATTAATAGACTAAAGTGATTCACTTCACTATACTTCTACTTATGAGTCGAACTCGAGATATGACTCGGTGTGATCGTCTTTTGTTAAGGATTATGCTCCCGTATT